>JABUQX010099176.1:10000-40000 GCA_015478945.1 Trachelipus rathkii
GAATTTTCAACATAGACCTTTCAGATTTTTTAAAATAATAAATTGGATAACTTTAATAATCACTCAAATTCATTATATAAAAGTTTTATTTTATTTCTAAGACATTATATTTCTTTTTAATTTTAAATTGTTTAAACTTTTAACAAATAGGTACTGTCCTTTCAGATTTTTTTTATGCGTTATAAAATATCCTCGAACAATTTCTTTTCCGATCTCACACTTTCGTTACATTTTTTTCCCTAATATGATTTTTTTTTTTTTTTTTTTTTTTTTTTTAATATTTAAAATTTTTGAGTTCCTATTATGTTTTACGCCACCGTCAGTTTTATGCTTTTTTTTTTATACTGTTAGTATATGAAACTAGCAATGAATTTAAGTGAGAACGAACAGGATCGAAAATTTTTAAATATTAAAAGATGTAAATATTTAATAGAATCGTACTTTTTTAAAGCATCGTACGTTTGGCAGCTACGGACCGACAGTAAAGACTGGAATTTTCTTACTTGAAAATACCCCTAAAATAAAGGAGACATACATACTTTTTTTATTTTATCATTTAACCTTCTACTTTCTTTCTTTTTTCTTTTTTCCCTTTTTCCTTTTTTCTTCTTTTCTTTTTTCCCTTTTCTTTTCTTTTTTTTTCTTTTTTCTTCTTTTCTTTTTTCCCTTTCTTTTCTTTTTTTTCTTTTTTTTTTTTTCTTTTTCTTTTTCAAGTATGTATTTTTTATTCGTAAAATACGCCACCCTGTTTAATGTTATGTAGAGAATAGTATGGTTTCGTTAACCAGTGAACGGACATGTGAATATCCAAAACCTGCAATACTGGAGCGATGAAAATCCCCATATTTTAAGAGAAGGACATACTCAACGACCACAAAAATTAAATGTTTAGGCGGGAATTTTAGGCAACCATATCAAAGGACCTCTTTTCTTCGATGGCACTTTAACCGGGGAACGTTATTTAGATCTGCTAGAAAATTTAGTAGACCCTCCAATTACAGAGGTTGTTGAAAATGCTACGACTGAAGAAGGAGAGTTAGAATTTGATGCAGATGGAATTGTATTTCAACAAGTTGGTTGCCCTGCACATTATAACCGCGCTGTGCGTCAGTATCTGGATAACAGATTCCCAAACAAATGGATTGGTAGGCGAGGGCCGATTGAGTGGCCGGCTCGATCGCCAGATTTGGCTATGAATGATTTTTTTCTTATGGGGACACCTGAAAACTGTAGTCTATAGAACCCAACCAACTTCGTTACTTGAATTAAGGAACAGAATTACTACAGCTTGTCGGAATTACCATCCCTTTACTTTTTCGCGCCCGTGCTGTCAGAATTGAAAATCGTTTATTCTATGTCAGGGGTGAATGGTGAGCATTTGAGCAGTTATGAATAAAGTTCAATTCAGCAGGTACGCGGTGTTAATTTTAATAGAATTGATCCTATTTGGCGGCCGGGGACCCCCCAACAAAAACGAAATGCGGATACGTGTTAGCCGATTTTCCATCTACCCCAAACGTTTCCGAAAAACATGACCTGGGGCAAGACTTGTAGACGCCCTGTATTATATATATATATTATATATAGAATATATATATAGATATATATATATTATATATATATATATATATATATAATAGTATATATATATATATATATATATATATTATATAATAATATATATATATATATATATATATTATATATATATATAGGGATAAAAGTATCGGCAAAAATTTCGGTAGTGGTATTGGTATTGAAAAAATTGTGGGTACTTGTATCGGGATCGGTATTGGACTGAAATTTTGGTATCGATGCAACACAAATGTCCATATATGAACAAAATTATTTTCTTTAGAGGCACTTTAGAATTCAGCATCTATTCTCTTTAACATTAAGTCGCTGTAAATTTAATAAATTAAAATTTAACTGACATTTTAGCAAATAATTAGTTAATTAATATTCCACGCACAAGTACATCCATTGTGAATTTTCAATTTAGACTTTTCAGTTTTTTTAGCCTTAGGCTTTTGCAATATTGGTAAACTTTGCATATAGCCAAAATATCGTACATTATAATATTTTTTCAAAAATAATAATTTGGATAACTTGATAATCACTATTTAATTCTTTTTTTTTTTTTTTTTTTTTTTTTTTACATTTATATTTTTTTCTTTTTAATTTTAAATTGTTTAAATTTTAAACAAATAGTTCTTTCAAAATTTTTTTTACGCGTTAAAAATTACCCTCAAACATAATTTCTTCCCCTATCTCACACATTTTCGTTATATATTTTTTTCTCTTGAAATTATATTTTTTTCCGTTTTTTAGAAAAATTATTTAAAATTATTCGAATTTCCATACGTTCCAATACCACTAAATTCGTTGTTAGTATCATATAGCTACTAGCAATATATTAAAAAAATAAATAAAAAACAAAACAAAAAACTGACGGAGGCTTAAAATATAACAGGTGCACTTTTGGATAGTGTTCGTTCATTGTTAGTATCATATACCTATATTATTAATATATTTAAAAAAAAAAAGATTAAACATAACAGTTCATTATATATATATATATATATATATATATATATATATATATATATATATATATATATATATATGTATATATATATATATATATATATATATATAGATATATAATATATAATACTATTATATATAATATCAGGCTTGGTACAACGTACTGTGTACTTGCACATATGTACATTTTTGGGTATTGTACTCGCAGTAGTCTAAAACCCAGTGTACTTGTACCTTTTGTACTTGAACATTTGCAAAGTACTTTTGGCATTTTTAACTTGACAAAATTTTTTTTCTTTTTTTTGTATCATTTTAATACGTCATTGAATATTATTATTTCTTATACAGGGTTCACACTTCTGGAAAGTCAGGTGAAGTCAGGAAAGCAGCCGCGATAATTTTCAAATATGGCTGAAAGTCAGCGGAAATTCCAAAAAAGTCAGGGAAATTTAAATTTCAAAACATATGAAGAATGATCCATGGACCAAGTTGCATTATTTTTGATTATTTTTCCTTACTTTTATATTGTGAATAAGAGATGTATTGAAGTGAATGAAAAGATGCAGCGGAATTGAAAGGGGGGGAGAATTTGGGAAACCCAATTTTCATAAAATTTTTTTTTACCTTCTATCCTGTTTCTTTTTATTTTTAGTTCACTATTACCTACTATTCTTCCTATTCTGTCCGTAGAGGTTCCAAGTTCATCCTTCCGAATGAAGGATGATTGTATAGTGATGGTTTAGCACTGTCTTGACTTATGACTTATAAATCTGTTTTATATCTTTTCTTTTTAGCGATTATACTTTTTGAGGTTTGATGAAGTGATTTTGGATTTTTGTGCAGTGAAAAGTATTTATTTATTTATTTATTTATAAAATGACTTCAAACAAAAAAACTAACTTTAACGACCAGTGATTTTGCGACTCAAATGAACCACAGTTTATCGGTGGTTGGGTAAAGGACCTGATAGTTCCAAAGCATACTGTAAAGTATGTAAAAATAACTTTGATCTATCTAACATGTGACGCCAAGCCGAAGTTTCACATCAACAGGGATATCATTTAAATTTAATCAAAACTCAGCAGGACCAACCATCGTTGAAAAACTTTTTTCGTTATGTGTTCTAATAATACAAATATTAGGAAATTGATTTTACATGAAAATTGCCATTCCATCAACTTCTTCATACTCAACCGATTGTAAAATTGACCCTGACATTTTCTATTAATAACAACAAAACCAATTTATCAATTAGCTTTCACTTTTGCATTAAAAGATGTTACAAGCATCTGAAATACTATGGGCATTAAAGGTGTTGGATGATAAAATGTCTTTAACCTCGTGTGGATATAGGAAAAACATTTAAATTAATGTTTCAAGATAGTGCGATAGCTTCAAATTTTAAAAATGGGCCTATGAAATTAAATATGTGAATTAACCATGGCACTTGCCTCCCTATTTTTCTAGAGAAGCAAAAGCACAATACACTCCACTTTGCAGTGAAGCTCATTCTACCCTTGAATAAATCAAAATATTTTGGATGCGTGACGGTCTTTTTTAAGAGACTTAATTAGTTTTTTTTCTTCTATAGTACCTGTGAATCAATGTTATGTGGATTGCTGGCAAATTATTAAATTAGGACGATGTTTTCGCATGGAAATGATGAAGTGGAAGAGGGTTTTCTACAAATAAGCAATTTAGTGGAAATCTGAAAAGAAACATAGTATCTGCATATTCTCAAAAAAGAACAGTGCACAATTGCTATAAATTCATGAAAGTATTCATAAATTCCTATCACTCAAAAAAATGTTGACAAATGTAAGAACTGCCCATAGGAGATATGAAAGAGCATCTCAGAGTCAAAACAGAGCCAAAGCATGAAAAAAAGAAAATTATCCATAAGAGATCTATAAACTTGAAGAGCAGAGAAAGATGTTAAAACTGAAATCTTGACAGAAGAAACTCTATAAATCAAAATTCAGATGCTTAAGAAGAAAAAGTTAACCTAAATCTGCCCATTTAGAACTTTGTGATCACAGTGGACAGTTATTCACCTAGGCGTATTAATGTAGAGCTTTTTAATTTATTATTCTTGTTCATATAAATTAAAACCGTTTACTTTTTGAAAAAATAAAAAAGGAGTGCGTTGGACGACGGATATGGGGAAGGTTTAGGCTGATTACTAAAAAAAATAATAAATTTTTTTAAATTCATCCATGAAGATGAACAGTTTTCTAAAGTAAATTTTCAATAATTTTAATGTAATGAACTGAGTTAAATAGCGCTGCAATAATGATTAATAATATTTTATATGCCAAAAGAATGAAACACCTGGTCAGCGAAAATTTTGCGGATTTGTCAGGAATGTCAGGGAAATCAAATTCAAAATTTCAGTTGAAACCCATTTATGATGCCTATGTATATCTAAAATACATTTTCATTTACAAATATATTATATATATTATATATTATATATATATATATAAGATATATATATATTATATATATATATATATTATATATATATATATATAGTATATTATATATATAGTTATAGTATAATATATATATATATATATAATATATATATAGGCGAGATGGTGATTAATTGGATTTGGAAGTTGTGTAACAAAGTGTGTTTATGGAGGGTATAGATCAGAGGAATTGGAGAAGAGCAATAATAGTACCCTTATATAAGGGTAAGGGGGATAAGGTAACTGTAGATATAGGGGAATTAGTTTATTGAGTCTTGTAGGGATTTATATGCTGTATTTTGGTCAAAGAGTCGTCGAGGGACTGAAGGACTAAATGGTGAAGAACAACGGTGCGTTTAGAAGTGTAGCAGGATGTGTGGATCAGTAAAACTACCAAAGCTCCCGTTCCATGATATCGAAAAAACTACGATAGGTACAAGAAAGCTAATAACATTTTTGGAATCAGGGTATGAAATTTGGATGGATAATGGAAATTAAATTTTTTTTTTTATATATCGAAAACTACGATAGGTACAAGAAAACTAATAAAATATTTGGAATCAGCGTATTAAATTTGTATGGAAAATGGAAACTTTATTTTATATTTTTTTAACTAAAAGAATACCCCCGGTTAAACCGAAAAGGTGCAAAGAGTCGGGGTCTCGGCCGAATCAGGGGACGACGGGGGACTTCGTCCCCCCTCTGTCCCACCGTCGGCTCGAGCCGTGTGTGGCGAAGCTGAAGAGAGTTTGAGAGGATTGGTAGGGAATGTAAAATGAGGGGTTTGAAAGTAAAGATAAGATAAAGTAAAGATAAGAGTAAGGTTAAGGTTGCGACTTGTGAGGGAGGATAGTCCTCGGTGTGAAGTTATGTTAGATGGTGAGCAGCTGGAAAAAGCGTCCGAGTTTAAATATTTAGGATACATGTTGGATGAAAAAGGAACGGATGATGCAGAGTGTAGTAGGAAAGTTGTGAATGGCAGGAAGGTGGCTGGTGCAATTAAATCATTGGTGGATGTAAAGGGACTCGCTCCTGATATTCAATGAAATATATGATTCTGTATTCAATAAAATAAAACATAATTGATGAAATAAAACAATTCAATAAATTTGCTTTATATATATTATTATATATATATATATATTATACCTATATATATAATATAGATATAATATATTATAATATATATAGTATAAATTATATATATATATATATATATAATTATAATTATACCGTATATAATATATATATATATATATATATATTATATATATATATATATAATATATATATATATATATATATATATATATATATAATATTATATATATATATATATATATACCGGTTAATATAATAATATATAATATATATATTAATATATATATATATATATCATATATATATATATATATTTATATAAATATATATATATATATATATATTAGTTTGCACCGATACCCGACATTCATCCGATACCGATTACCAAAATTTGCCGATACCCGGAAGCCGATTACTTTTATCCCTATATATATTATATATATATATATATATTATATTATATATATATATATATATATATAATATATATATATATATATATATATATGTATATATTATATATATATTAAATTTGTCACCACCACTCACGCGCAGAGCCCTATTCAAGCAGGGGGGGGGGTTGTACGCCTCTAAAGTTCACCAGCCCAACTAACGTAAATTACGCAGATTGAGCACATACGCAGGGTTAGTGAGGGAGATTTAATTCACAGAAAACACAGATAATGGAGAGATTCCACAGAACAGAGGTGACAGAAAGAAGGAAGCACCGCGGCGAACTAGCCTGGAGTTACCAATATCAACACAAAACTCGTGCACAGAAACAGCACCCCTTGTGTTACGAGGGTGTCATAAAGGTGGTGGTTCGCAAGTGATAAGTTCCCTCGCAGCACCAGCCGCTGCGTACTATAGAAAAGAGATAAAGCATCAACTTCGCGTCGCAAAGATAGAGGGTCAATTGAAGTAGAAAGTATTGAGCAGTTTATAAGCCTTCTGGACTTTGACTCAACCCTGTCCAAAAGCCGGTGTGAAACCAGTCCCCCAGATTAATGAGAGCAGTACTTCATAAAAGGGCGGATGAGGCCCCTCTATAACTGGAGTAACTAAGAAGAGAAAAAAAAGTCTTGCCGTTTAAACAGAAATCCCAGTTTCTTTGAGGCCGCTCATAGCAACCGTTGTGATTAAGGTTTCCAAGACATTTTTGTTTATGTTAAGGTTCAGATGTTTATATTGTGACAGGAGAAACGAGAGGAACCGTTCGAAAGAGGTAGGAAAAGTTTAGAGAGTGCCTCTAAGAGGGAGATTTGTAGAAGTGGGTTTTTAAAGAATTGAATTTCACAAGGTTGAAATGACCCCACCCGGAAATTCTAACCAGATTAGCGAGAATATAATCGGAAAGATTAATACGAAAGGCAATTCTAGAAGTAAAAGGGGGAGTAGATTGAAATAAGTTGAAGAATGAAGGTCGAGTCATCGGATATGTGTGATAGAAGTTAGATGTGCAGGTGAGAAGATTATCAATGAAAAGTAGGAATAAAGTAGGAGATAAGACATAACCCTGAGGAGCAGCACCACTATTGACAGAAAAAGAAGTCGCCCCATCAACAACAGCCGATATTAAGTGATTTGAAAGAAAACTAGACATAAGTAAGCAAAGAGAAGGAGGAAACCCAAAGGAGTGAAGCTTGGAGAGCAGTGGCGCGTGCCATACCCAGTCAAATACTTTGGATTTTTTCCAGCGCTACCACGTTTTCGTCATTTGTGCTTACGCTCGGTAAGGAATGCTTACACAATTTTAGTACGAATTTCGTGCAAAAACGACCGAGATTTCTTGCGAAGTTTACTTTTGTTTACAAACAACTGGAATCAGCTGTTGTGATGGAGCGCATCGATTTGGAATAAACAGAAATGAAAGCATAACAAATTTTTTATATTACAAAAATTGATCAACTATTGTGATGGAGTTTATCCATTTGGAAGAAATTATATTTAAAGTTTATTTTATTGAATGAAACATTCATCAATTCAAACGGGCCTACCACGTCGCTATATTATTTGTTACACTTTTGCGTAAGCACGTCCTAAATTCGACATTTTTTACGGTTATGCGTATTGTTTGACAAA
This sequence comes from Trachelipus rathkii, assembly GCA_015478945.1. Lineage (NCBI taxonomy): Eukaryota > Metazoa > Arthropoda > Malacostraca > Isopoda > Trachelipodidae > Trachelipus > Trachelipus rathkii. The sequence continues at coordinate 18,205 of JABUQX010099176.1, forward strand.
AACGAATGCAAACTCAAGCATTTCTTAAGTTTCGTAAGCACAAATGCAAAAGCGAAAACTTTACAATACAGCAGCTTTCGTTTTTGCATTTGTGATTACGAAACGTAAGAAATGCTCGAGTTTGCGTTCGTTTTTGTCAAACTTAGGACAAAATCGTAAGAAATACCGAATTTTGGACGTGCTTCCGCAAAACTGTAAACAAACAATATGGCGGCGTGGTAGGCCTGTTTGAATTGATGAATGTTTCATTCAATAAAATCAGCTTTAAATATAATATCTTCCAAATTGATAAACTCCATCACAATAGTAGATCAATTATTTGTAATGTAAACCATTTGTTATGTTTTTATTTCTGTTTATTCCTAATCGATCGGCTCCATCACAACAGCTGATTCCAATTGTTTGTAAGCAAAAGTAAACTTCGTAAGAAATCGCGGTCGTTTTTGCACGAAAGTAGTGTTAAAACTGTGTAAGCATATCTTACCGAGTGAGCGTAAGCACATATGACAAAAGCGAAAACGGTCTAGGTCAGATAGATCAGGAAATTATTGGACAAATTGCAGATATGCTCTTCAAAATTCAAAATTTTCAATGGCTGTTTTCGAAAGAGAGACAGGCTACATTTTCCTACGTCGAAATTTAAGAAACGTTGCTATTGGTTCATAAACAAATTTCTATTTTTTTTTTTTTAAATTTTCATTGTACTCTTTATGGCATTTTTGAAAATAACGTAATTAAATAATTTTTATGAAAAATATTAGGCGTTCTCGTTCAATTTTTTTTTACCAAGGTAAATACTAAATATATTTGTGATAATGAAAATAAGCTTTTGTTAACCTAGCAAGAAAAATTAAATTTGTTTTAAGTTTTGGCAAAAACATTTCCCGCGAAAAGTACAGTGCACACCATACACAAGATGGTCCGAAAATTATAACATTGGATTGAAATACTATATATTTTAATTATATATATATATATATATATATATATATATATATATATATATATATTTTTTTATATATATTATATATATATTAATATCTATATATTTTAATTATATATATATATATATATATATATATATATATAATAATAAATCAATTTAAAGACGCAATATGTTTGGTATCGTTAAATGGCTATCGGCAAAATTTTACGGCGATACGAGCGATACTACTACTCACAAAAATAATGATTACCGATACTTCAAAAATCGAACGATACAACCGATACCGATACCATGGTGAATCGTGCATCAACTAATATAGTATTATATATATAGTATATATATATATATATATTTATATATATATATATATATATATATTTTATATATATATATATATATATATATATATATCGTTGACTCCAGGGAGGCGAAAATCAATAATTAATGTGTCGTTATTTTAATAATTTTAGAGTAAATACATTAAATTTTTGTGGTATCGTAACCTAAACTTAACTTAACCTAATCCTAACCTACAGACGCACTGTGACTTAAAACTAGATATTAACGGGAGTCAACAGCTTTTAAATTTCCTAATTCAGATAGGCTTCTGTTATAGAAATTATAGCAAGTTTATTTATATTTCCGACTATACATTTTGGATATAATATATATATAATTTATATGTTATATATATTAGTAGTAAGATATTATAAGTGTATGATGTATATATTAGGTATATATAGGTATATGGTACTGGCTGGTGGGGTGTGTAGCTGTGGGTGTGGTGGCGTTATGGAGTCTAATTTTCGTAGCTGGTGTTCATATAGCTATCAATAAGAGAAGGAAATTTGTTTAGGTATGTTTTACGTTGTAAGAAGATGCGGGTGGGCGAGGCACAGGTGAATACGATTTCAAGAAGTTGGTAGGAGATAGAATGTGGATGTGTGGATGGTATCGATAAATGTTGTAGATAGGTGACGGGACATTGGAGGAAGCGCTAAGCTTCATTGTGGTAGATTGACGAGTGTCTGTGGAGTGGGTTGAGCAATTTGAAAAAAAAGGCGCTTTTCCTTTCTGGGCTAAATACGTGATGGGGGCTAGGGGGGCGTGTGGTAGTGTGACGTGGTGACTGTAGTATTATAGACCGGTTACGAATGTGATAATGTTCGGGGTTAGACTGGGGAAAAAGGAGTAAGTATGAACGAAGGTTGCTGTTCGATTATGCAAATGTCGCGGCCCACACACTTGTTACTCAGTGTGTAGTATCGGATTTGTGTGGAAGTTCAGCTCCTATAGGAAAAGTTGAAGAAGATTAGAAGACAGCATTCGCGTTCCGACACCCTGCTTGTATTAACGTTGCATCGGGTGATTTTGCACGTTGTCTACAATGGTTGGAAGCAGGACGTGTTAGAATTGCTAACATTTGAAAATCGAAACTGCGTGAGAAGGATTTGAAAGGTGTTGTCTTTGTATGGATTGCTGGGCGAAATTGCATTAAGTGGTGATGCATTTGTTTGAAGGCGGTGAGGTGTAGTGAGTGTGCACTGACACATGTATTGCATGAATGTGTGTGTGAGATGGATCTCGTGTGTAGGAGCTTGTATGCGAGAAATGGTTACGAAAAAGACGTGACGAGTGATAGGACCTAACAATTGGAAGATTGTCCATTTATCTTTTATAGTTTAGGTCCTTAAAACCACTCTTTATGAAAACTATCATATAAATCTGAAACATCGGAGCAATCATAGTCATTGCCTGAAGGTTATGAGAGGAAAGCAGAGTGGATGTAGTTGTGTTGAGGGGAGGTTGGCTGCAAATCGTTGAGAAAAGTCGCAGAACTGTAATGAGAGGAAATTTTAACAAACTTGGGAAGGATGGTATTTGGAATGATATGATGTATGAAGGGTAGCGGATGGCATTGGATTAGAGCCAATGATATTAGGTGTGTGAAGATTTTTCTCGTCGCTGCGAGCAAGATGAGTGGGATGCTGGATGGCAAGGTAAGAGACATAGTAGATTAGCTCTGCTGGTTGACGATTGTGGAGGTGTGATGAGGATTTGTAATGTCTATTGTATGTAGTATGCTTGAGACGAGGGAAGATTAAGAGTATGAGTTGACGTTGTAGAGGAAAGGATTCGTGTCAGCCGAAGCAGCGTCTGTGTGTTCGAGGGTACGGCTTACGATTACTTATTGAGGACTGAATAATATATTGCTCCAGTAGTGACTATGAAGAGAGGAGAAGTATGCGCAGGAACAGGGGCACATCGACTGGATTTCATAGAGAAGAAGTATCACAGAGAAAAGGAGATAGAGGTGCCATGAGGAATGATGCGTTGAAGAAAGTGGTGGAAGTAGTAGGTGTGTGAAGTAGCAGAAAGAGTATGGCCAGATTTTGGCAGTAAAGTGTGCTTGTGTAACATTCCTAGAGTCGCTGGCTTCCCGAGGAGTGTTGCCAGTGAAACAAGAGCTATGAGACGACGTGCCCGACTTCACAGAGATAGGGATGGCCCAAGATTAAAAAAAAAAACAAAAAAAAAAACATAATCGTATTCGTAATGAAAATTGAGTATTAAGAAGGGAATAAGTAGAAGTTAATAACAGTAAATATTAGTTAGGATCATGGTTTTCAAAAGGGTGGAGGGTTGGGGAAAAGTGTTGTAGGGATGCATGAAGAGTTGGGTTCCGTCGCCTTGAGCCTTGAAACAGCGCAATATATATGGTGGCAAGAAACTCTTCATATTTTTTATAGATTCTTACAAGGTAAGGGCGTAATCGAATGGTCATTAATATATATATTATATATATAGTATATATATAGTATATATATATATATATATATTTTATATATATATATATATATATATATATATATATATATATATATAATATATATATTATATTACATACTTTAAGCATAGGAATGGAAATATCTGCATATGCGGATGTGCAATATTAAATATCGCTATCCGCTGATGTGGAAATTTCGACATCCACATCAGCAGATATAAAAATTTAATTATAGTATATAGATATATATATATATATATATATATATATATATATATAGTATATATAGGTATATATATATATACTTATTAATTATATATAATATATACTATATTCAGTATAGCTCGTGACCTGGTTGCAGTTTGTAGCAACCACCACTGTTTGCAACTAGCTAGTGTACAACTGTTATTTTTCATTTTTTTTTCTTTAATAGGATTTAATATTTAATGAATTAAATGGCATTTTATTACAATAACACTCCAATGAAGCCCAATTTAATGCAAAAAAACGTCATATAATTTTGATTAGTTTAAAGTTTGCAAAAAGTTTGCAACGCAAGGTATGATGTAATCAAGAAAATTGTATATGAGCAAATCGAGCGTGAGCTCTTTTACAAGCATGATCTTGTTTGCAAATCAATTGTACGAAACATTTTGAAAAAGTTTTTGTACCCTTTTTTTTTTTTTTTTTTTTATTTTCGTTTCATTTTTCTTCTTCATCTTCTACCATTTTCTCCCAAGACTGGGGGTAAGGTGGCGTGACATGCATCAGAAAAGAAAACAGGTAGAAGAACATGACAAAATCGAAAAGAAAGCCCCATTTTACCGTCCCCTTTCTGTACCATTAATGAGTAAGAACTCGTCGCAATAGAGAAACTCCTCGCTAGAGCTTTCACGGGACAAAGCGACGGACCGCCCACTGAGTGGTGAAAGTTGCGTCAATGATAGAGGGGGGTGTCATGGCCCATTGGCGTCAGGTGGCCACAACCATACCCGCTCACAAACCCCGCACATTCTCTCTATTAGATGCCTTTATTGCTCGGGCCTCTTGCCAAACTCGACTTTCTCTCTTCAAGGACCTCGTTTTACTGAGCTTCAATCGCACTTTTCTTCGGTCTCGTCAGTCCGGTCGGTGTCCCAACACACTCGCTATACACCCCCATATGCATTCATCCTTTCCAATGACCAAACATCTCAACATAAGCTGTTCATTTTATTCTTTCAGTTACCGCTTTCTTCACACCAGCACGAACTCTCTAATACGTTTGTCCCTCATTTTATCAATTCTTTCTCACACCTAGCAGCCCCTAAGATTGTCCTGCTGAACACATTGAAGCTTTAGATCTGATCTTGCTTATGTCGGACCATAGGCCTTCACTACATAGCAATAACACAGGTAAGCAACATGCCCTCATGGCAAGACATCTCTGCGCCTCAAAGACTTAGTTCCGCTTTACATCACCAACTGATTTTAATTGGGCTGAACCAGTCCACCTTCCTGCTATTCACAACTTTCCTACTACTGAGCTCTGCAGTCACTGTTCCGCCGTTCGTCATCGCAACATATACCCCTAAATATTTAGACTACAGAGCACTTGTTCGGCAGCTGCCACATCTAACATACTTCAACACTGGAGGACGTGTCCTCACTCACGAACGCATACCGTTAACTCTTATCGTAGCGTTTACTTTCAACGCCCTCCTTGTACCACCCGGCTGCCAAATCTCTCTTACAATTCTCAAACTCTGCTTCAGATTCACGAGTCAACAAAACCAAATCATCCGCTATAATAGGTAGTGGCACCCTCCACTCATCTCCATTCTCGCATCATTCTAAACACCATTGTCCCTGCCACCCCCATCTCTAATCTTTCATAACCATCCATATACAGATTGAATAACCAATGAGACATAAGACAAACCCTGCCTCACTTCACTAATACTAAACCAAGTCACTTTTGACACCATGTATTCTTACACACGCCTCACTTACGTCATACATACTTTTGATTCTATTCAGAAGCCTACCACCATAAATACAATTCATTCTTCTTCTCCCTCATGTTTCTGCAATGCATTTGCTTCAGTGTAGAAGATTTGATCCCACATGCCTCTATCCACTGCCTAAGCCAGCCTTTGTTTCTTCATCCAATCAGTCCCTTCAATCACTCGACGCACTCTCACCAAAATACCGAGCATATATCGTTGCCCTACAAACACTGCATAAACTAAGTTCCGCCTATAATTTCTACAGTTCCCTTTAATCTCCCTTACCGCTTATAGTAGAGGGTGACATTGACTGCCTCCCTCAATAACCTCGGGAACTAATCCCTCTCATAAATCGCTTTATTACAACAACTTCAGATCATGAGATCGGCAGATCACATCTCGCCTCGTTCTTGGATCATATTACCGAGTAAATTTTCATCTATACCTGCCAGATTTACGCATTCGTTCACTTCCAGCTCTAGCCATTACCGGTCGTCCTTTGCTAAATGAAAGCTCATCCCCAAAATAGCCTATTCCTTTCTGCACCATCAAACCCAAACAGATTCACTGTACTGCCAATCATTTATGCAGATTTTTCGAAATGTTGCTTGTCCACATGTCCCTTCCATGCCATTGGTCCATCGAGTACAAAGCACGCATCCTAGTTCCTTATTCTGGAAGCAGGTTCCCTTTTATTCTCAGTTCTTACCTTCGCGCTTCCTATTCGCCGTTGTAAGTCCCCATGTCATTCTCCTTCCAAACTGTTCATGTTTACCTCTTTTTTCTCCTACGTATGCACCTTTTTAGGTATTTTCTTTTTTGCCTCCTTATATCAGATTAAAAGATCTTTCCTTTTTGAAAACTTCCTGATCATTTGCTTAGTATAGTTCAAGGCCACGCTTTTTTTTTTGTTTTAACCGCTTGCATCACCTCTTCATGTCTCACCACTCAACTGTTAACATTCTTAACTGTCCTACTTTAGCACATCCAGACACTTCCTTTGCACTGCTAACGTAATTGCTTGCTTTATTTGCTCCCAGATTTGTTCAGTGTCCAATGTTCACATTCAATCGATTTACTTGCGAGCGCTCGTTATTATGAGTTTATCAGCTTATTAACCTTGTTCACTAACATTCTCAGCTCCTTGAAGTTTTTACCATTTCCCTCCGTAATGGGCATGCTCTTCCATCCAGCTCCAGCTAACGTTTATTTTAGCATAGAACAACATAAGATCCGATAACCCCAATTCCTAAAGCCCCTCACTGATTTAACATGCAACACATACTTTCAACATCTCCTTCTTCCACCAACACAAAATCAATCATACTTTTCACTTTGATACCAATCTCTAAGCTACACCAACTATTTATTACTTATGGTAGCTCTGGTGTTTAAGAACAGTATTACTTACTACAATATCTCTTTCTCACAGAAATCAAGTCGCACCTCTTACCACCATTCTCCTTTTCTCCCGACACCGCCAAAACCACCTGTTATACCATCGCCTTTTTTGATCACCTATCTAATCATTCAGGTCCCCCAACACTAATCAATTGAAGCTCCTACTTCACGCCCATCCAAATAACATCATTCAAATTATCCCAAAAAATCGTACTCTTCAACGTTTCCCTTCGGACCATACGTCACAACCACACATACCTTGACCTTTTCAAACTTAAATTTAACCATTAGAATTCATTTCGTTTTTATAAGTTATAATCATAGATTCATAGTAGTGATATTATTAGTACTTCAATCCAATGTTAAAATTTCGGACCACCTTGTGTGTGTGTTTGCAGTGTACCTTTCCCGTCAAAAAATAAAAACATTTAAATTGCTTTGTATTTAGCAAAATTTATTTCTAAAATCATATATATTTTTATTATTTATCGTGGTAAAAATTTTTTTTTAAAGGAAAATGACTAATATTTGTTTTTAAAATATTGCTATATTCTTTGTGCTCGAAAACGTCATAAATAGTACATTAATTTATTTTCAATTCTAAAAGGGCATATCAGAAAATTGCCCGACAATATTCCTATCTATCTGACCTACTGGTAATATATATACTGTGATATAATTCAGTTTGCGGTTGAATTGACAAATGATAACGTTAATTATTTGTGATGCCATAATTAATTTTAATATTGTAGTTCAATTAATGATAATCGTTTGTAAAATTTGAACAGTGCTTAAAAATTAGAGGTTTTAAAATATTTTAATTAGTAAATTTTTAGTTTCAAACGTTAATTATATTAAAAAAAATTGAAAATTGGGAAATAGGCCGCTTTTTGGAACAAAAGTTGAATTTTCGTTCATATACAGTATATATATATATATATATATATTATGATATATAATAATATATATATATATATATATATATACTATAATAGTATATATTATATACTTATATATATATATTAGTATATATATATTTAATATATATAGAATTATATGTTATAATAATATAGTATATATAATTTATTAGTATATATTATAAGTATATACAGTATATATATATATATATATATATATATATATATATATATATAAACAGTTCGTCTGGTTTTAATGAAAGTTTCAAGAGTAGATTGAATTAGACGAAGTTACTTATTAAGAGCATTTTTCTATATACCCAAAAATTTGACCTCTGGGAACCTCATTGTGCTGGTTGTTTCAAATTGGACATGGTATACCCAGTAGTAAAAATTATTGCCTATGTAGAAAAATACCAAAATAAAAGCTGTGCAACTCATTATAATTTATATACTCTTTTATTTAAAAAATTCGAATGGATATAAAAAATTAGCAAATTTTAACTTTTGACAAAATTTCTACGCTTTTCCGGAAGACCTGTAAAAAAAAAAAAAAAAAAAAAATCTCTTACTTTTGAATAGTTTACAGAAAAGTAAGATTTTTTTTTTTTACTTTTGGTTACTGTCTAAAGATGGTATAAACCTAATACATTTATAGAAGTTTTGTAGCATGGTCATTTATAACTACCAAAATTTTTATAAAAATTTATCGAATGTTAAAATAAAAATAAACCAATTTCCAATTCACGCCAGTTTTTTTAGTTTAATAAATTTAAAATAGTTGTAATTTTTATTGTTTAATTAAATAAATCAAAAAGATTCTTAATCATAACATTGTTAATTTCAGTAATTATTAAAAAACCTTCCTTCCTTCAGCCCCCCCCGGCAGGACTTTTGCGTCCTGTCTGTCAGTCGGACCCATCGAGACAGGTCCTTGGGAACACGGGCCTAACGACCAATCCGCTGACTAGCCAGGCCTATCGCGGATGCCGGAAAGTTTCCCATTAGTCGAAAAGCACGCTGTCAATGTACTCATTAACGTCTGAGTTGGAGGAAGCTAGAGTTAATAGAAAATAGTTCTTTATTAATTTTTTAAGTATTGGAGAACTAAGTTAATAGGACTAAATTTATTAAATTTAAGCTTAAGATTTACAAAATGTGGTGCAAAGAGTAAAAGGAATTTCAGCTTTTTGGAGAGAGTCTATTTCCTTTTGAGCTGGACTTCTTGCCAGCTTGGTTAAACATACTTCCACTGGAGACACTAGATGGGAAGGAGCATAAACATTTTATTGAAAGGTTTCAAGATATAATATTTCTTAAGGTTCTTCAATTTAAAACTTGTTTTGTTTAGACTTGTAAACTAATTGAGTAGATATATTTAATTACATTTTTAGGGAAAATGTTTTATTTTATAAACTAGTTAACAGGAAATTTAAAAGATGGGATAATAGACCAGAAGACTGCTCTAGCTTGCCGGATATCTGGCCGGAGCAAAGATTTTTAGGTCTAATTATCCGGGCTCCTGCCAATGTTATGGCGGAAGTTACAACACTAATATATACCGTATATATATATATATATATTATATGATATACATTAGTCTTAGAGCATATATATTATGATATATATTATATATATGTATATTGATGATATATAGTATATATATTAGTGATATATATATAGGTAGTGATGTTTAGTAGGTTAGTTATATAAGTATTGTATTAGTGTATGTATGCTAACCGCATGAACCTTCGAGCGGGTCATTCTATAGCAGATTTGAAAGAGCGATTGCTTATTTGTTTTACCCTGCTACCAAACAAGTTAACCCAAATGAAATATATATTTTGAAAAAGAGGGTTGGAGAGAGGGCGTTTCGAAACGTTAATAAACCGGCATCAGACTCACTTAAAATTTAGGAACAAAGTCGATGGTTAAAAAAGGGTTAAAACCCACTACAATTTTTTTTTTTTTTTTTTTTTTTTTTTTTTTTTTGGGTGGACTCTAACCCCATTTTCTCTTTATATTCCTTAAAATTAACCAAAGGGGTTCTCCAGGTTTAATAAAGCACCGGCTTTTTGTACAGTGGTTCTTTCTATTCTTAACTTTTTCCTCACTTATATAGGGTATATATATATATATATATAATATATATAGTATATATATATATATTATATATATATAGTATATATATGATATATATATATATATATATATATATATATATTATAAAATTTAATAATAATATACTTTGTTTAATATCATACACTATATATATGCATATATATATTATCTATATATATATATAGTAATATATATATATAATATATATATATTATATATATATATAGTATATATATATATATATATATTATTATATATATATATATATATATATATCTGAGGAAGGGCTGCTGGCCCCGCTGGACAGGGTCTTGACCCTCTGGGAGTGGTGTAGTTTTTATATATATATATATATATATATATATATATATATATATATATATATATGATATATATATATATATATATATATATATATATATATAATGTTATAATAGTATATAATATATATATTAGCAATATTTCACTTTTCCCCCCAAAAAATTAAAAAGTTGTGGGTATTTTTTTTTGCATGTCCACCCAGTATAAATTTGTTCATGGGGCTTGTATATAGTATATTATAGTATAGTAGGTAGTGATAGTATTTAGTCTTTCACTTTATTAGTATATATATATATATAAGTATAATATATATATATATATATATATATATATATATATCATATATGTGTGTGTGTATCTCCCCCAACTACATACGCCCTGAAAATTTCATGTTAATTAGATGTCCAGAAAAAAAACGCAATTTTTCATTTTGAAAACCATTTTTTTTTGTTAGGTTCGGAATTCGACGATTGCTGGGATATGTTTTCAAAAATCTATAAGTTTGAACCATAACTTTTTAGATAATGGAGTGTAGTATTTGTATAGTTTGAAGTAATTTCGACATAAAAATCCAAAATGTCGAAAACATGGTTTTTACTTCATGTGAAAATACAAAGCAGATCAATTGAGACATAGAAAAAAACGATTGAAATCGACGTTTTAGAGTCAGAAAAAGCTGTTATTTGCTTTTTAATTGGTGCAAATTAGATGAAAATTAATAAAAATTATGTCAAATTTAAAATCTTCGGATTTTACTCCCAACATCAGAGCTAAAACTTGCCCGAAAAAAATATAAGCAGCAATATAGAAAATAATCCTAAAATAGAAACCAGGAATGGTTTCGAAATAACAAAGTAACTTGTGAATGAACAATATAAAAGGTAAACGGAGATGCATTCATTTTCGATGGATAGCTTTAGTTGAAATTGTCTTCAGAATAAATGAAGATTCCCACTTTAAAGTTCATAATAAAATCTTGCGAGGAAAGAATGGGATTTTCTTGTAAATGCGTACTCTCTTCGGCCGTTTCTGTACGACCACTTTGGTAATGGCTGGTTGAGTATAAATAATCACTTTTGTTAGATTATTAGAGAGATTAGTAATAGGAAATCCATTTTGGTAATCCAAAACAAGATTAAAAGATATAAAAGATGTTTCTAAATAATCCTGTTAGTGTTGGAAATAAAAGATTAAAGCGTTAAGATGATATATCGGTAAAGGGTTGCGAGGGGGAGAACCCCTCCCCTTTTTCGACACATTGAAGGGGGGGGGGAACCCTATCAGCATAAAGCAAAAGTTAAAGTTGATGAAGAAGAAAAAAACAGTTTGGAAACGCAGTGTGCTGGCTCCGTAAACTCTGGTTTTGAGAACCTTAGGAGTTAAGGACGAATGCCGCCATTACCATACGCCTTCTTAGTACTATTAATATTAAACTGAGAGAGAGAGAGAGAGAGAGAGAGAGAGAGAGAGAGAGAGAGATAGTATATATATATATATATATATATATATATATATATATATATATATATATATATATATATAATATATATATATATATATATAATCTATATATATATATATATATATATATAAGAACTAACATTAGTCATAATGAAGGAGGTGAAGTAGGATGAGGAATAGGGTGGAACGAATTTTTTTTTTTTTTTTTTTAAATTTCTAATAGTGCGGAAAAGTTGCCTTTTGATGTAAAAAATACAAAATTAAAATTTGATGGTAATCGGAGCATGTCTTGAGGTGCCGCAAGTATGATAATCTTTGTTATTCTGATTTTGCTCTATTTTCTCTCTAGTTTCTTATTTCAACTATAAAAGTCCAATTGCAAAAGTTCATACTTTTTATGACCTTTTTATTAATAGAACAAACGTTTTTTTGAGACTTTTAATTTTAGGGTGAGGATAAAAATAAAATAAATATGTCAAAAATAAATATTTTGACTGAAAGATGGCGCTGCGTGCATTTTGTGTTCAATGTGCAATTGTGCATTCGTTAGCCTATCTGCAGTCTCTAGTTACCGAGCACAGTTCACCGAGTCCAGACTTCAGAGTCAATGTAAGTGATATGGTATATTTTGAGAGTTTGTTTATCGTTGTTATTACTATTGAGTAACAAAATGGCCCTGTCGAAACAAATTAACACTAGACAAATGGTGGAATGTCCTATTTTCGGAAGTTTTAATGATTTAAGTGAAGTAATGTTGCCAACATATGAAGATGTAATGAAGTGCTATTTTCTTGTAAGAAGTAACCTCAAACCAGATATATCATCGAAGGAGCCAACTGTAAGTGAAATATCTTATATTTTAGCAAAGAAAATTGAAAATAGATGGTTAAATGCTTCTTCTATTCCTGTAGTTTCTAATACCCGAATTTTACAAATGATAAAAGCTTATCATGACTAGGGTTGGGAAAGGAAAAAAACAAGCTCGTTTTTTTCCGAAAAAAACGGTTTTTTTCATGAAAAAAACACAGCCTGAAAAAAACAAGTAAAAATTTGTTTTTTTCGTTTTTTTCAATTAAGTTGTGGAATTTACATGTTTGAACAATTATATTATAAATTTTAGCAAATATGCTCTAATTTGGACATTTTTTGGTTCCAATTTCCTACAAGGTGGAAGCCCCTGAGTTTGTGTTCAAAAATTTTATGGGTTTTCCATATTTTTATTTTATATTCTGAATTTTGATATTCATAATAACTTGTTTGTGTCTACATTAAAAGGGGATGATTCAATATTTTGCTCGGGCGTAGCCTAATTTCCCCCCTAAAAATGGACATAAAATTCAAAATTATCAGTTTTCAGCCGATTTGACTATATAAACACCAAAATGTAGCTTTGCCCTTTAAAACGTTGTTTTCTGGTGTGCTGGCCCTGATAATTTTCCTAATTTCAAATTTTAAAAATCCATTTTGACTATTTTCATATCAACTTTCAGATTTTTTTGCGAAATGACTTCAAACTTGAAATATGCATAGATGGGTCCATTACCTACAATAATTACGTAGAACATTTTCGAATTTTTAGTTTTGTGCTCAGCGTTGTCCAATTTCGCCATTTTTAATGAAAAACTAAGATAATGTTTTTTTTCTCATCCGATCAATGTAGAATTTTCAGAGCTTGTATAGTCCGGGCAAGATGCATCTTTTTACTTAGATAATTTTCTTTTGCATATGCAATAGGTTTGGATTTGTTCTTGGAACAAATTTTCAAAAAAAAAATTTTGGCTAAAACTTTTCTATTGGTATACAAAGAGTATTAAAAAGTATCAACACAAATCTAGCTTGATCATTGATCGAATAAGTAGAAAAAACATTATTTCAACCAGATTGTGGGTTTAGCAATGCTGGCACAAAGCAAATTCAAAATGTGACGGCAGGCTGACTCAGGATTTGAAGTTTCACATCTGGTGTATGGCTGGTCTGGATACGTGCAATTCGGCGATAACCACGATCACGCAAAAACCGAAAACAACGTTAAAAGAACAAACTCGCTTTGTCCATTTTTGGGAGCATAACGTGACTACGCCAACATAACAATCATCCTATCTTTCTTACTGTTTCAGCTTTCAGTAACATTTTTATCATAATTATTATTTAATCAGAATTTAGAAATGCCACGTGCAAAAAGTCATGTTTTGACTGTACTTTTTAAGGAAATAATAAAAAGATTTGCAAAGGCCCTCGCATGAAATATAACTTTGTTGTGTAGACGTTGCAAAAACTAGTATTTATTGCTCATAAATCAAGACAGAAATTCTGAAAATTTATAACTAAGGGGATGATTATCGCGCTAAGGCAGCTAAGAAAGCAGGTCCTGTTACTGCTTTCATTCACCACTGTCATTCTCATATGATACTTCATACGACTCTGAGATATCACTTATCAGTCATATCACAATTAAATGTGGCTGATCACGCTGATGAGCCCAGTGATAATGAGCTTGACAGTAGTCACAGCACAGTAGTCAGTACTCAGTAGTGACTTGGGTCTGGGGAGTGGGGACTAGTGATTAGTGAATCAAAGTTGATATTCCCAAAGCCAAATATTTAATTTAGTCATTCACTCATCCTCCTTCTTTTACAATCTTGGTATAATTTGTTTTTACATATCGACTTATTTCTTTACATCCTTAAAGAAATCTTGGACAATTTCAAATCATTCACGGGTCATTCTATATTAATATAATATACATTAATATTTTAAAGTAAATTATAAATATGATTATATGATACAAATGTAAAATACATAGTTAAATTAGTAAGTAGAAGCCTACAAACAGCAGTCTGCAGGCTACAACCTACTGTAAATTGTAACGAAAACAATTGATAAAATATAAAAAAAAGGTAGTTCTGCTATTTTATAAATCATAATGGAATATTTGTTTAATTTCAAGTATCCTTATATTTGAGAAATGAAAATACTCAAGTGAAATATCATATTAGCCTCTTTATATTTTTAAAAATACATTTAATGAAAAAAACGAAAAAAACTGAAAAAAAACGAAAAAAAATGAAAACGTTCTATTCCTGTAGTTTGAAAAACACGTTATTTTTCCCAACCCTAAATTCATGACAAGTACCGAAATTTGTCAAGATCTATAAAAAGAAAAGAATCAGAAAAGCATAATTCAAACCTTGTTACATTTAAAGAACATGCTAAACTCTTCTTGATATTGCTGCCTGCAAAATGTTTAAACTTTCAACAATGTAGTTTTAAAAAAGAAAGGAAAGTCCCTTTTTTAGAACAGGAGTTTTTGAAAGATCAACGATCGTCCAGGAAAATGGTTATGGGTAATGTTGATAGAACTAACACAAACGCTTTGTTATTGAAAGATGCAAGGAAAAGTAAAGAAATACAGAGGAAATTTAAATTTACTCAAGAAAATGCACAAAATAAGACAATGACATCAACGTTTACTGATAGTAATGGCAACACTGAAGAAGAAGAGGAAGTGGCAGAAAAGTTCACTGTTAGTGATGAAGAACAAGAGATCTTTTTACAAGAAGATACAAATTTAGCAGGTCCTTCAGCATTACAAGAAACCAATAAAATAGCTCAAATGCGCATTAAGCTGCCGTCTGTTACCTCAATATGTGATCGCACAGGAATATCTGACAGAGCTGCTGCAGCAATAGCAAGCGCTACTTTGCAGGACTTGGGTTTATAAATAATGACAAAGTAAGTAATCGATCAGATAATTAGACGAAAGAACAAAGAACCGGAAAACATGCATTCAAGACAGTCAGTGTCTGATAACCTAAAACAGAGGATTGTTTTTCGATGGAAGGAAAGACAAGACAATTATTCAAGAAAAGAAAGGAAATAAGTTTTAAAAAATGCTTACTACAGAAGAGCACGTTTCGCTAATAGAAGAACCAAATTCAAGATTTTTTTGGCCATGGAACACCAAGATCTGGTATACTGGAAAGGATATTGCAGAGAGCATAATAGAGAGAGAGAGAGAGAGAGAGAGAGAGAGAGAGAGAGAGAGAGAGAGAGAGAGAGAGAGAGAGAGAGAGAGAGAGAGAGAGAGAGAGAGAGAGAGAATGCGATCTTTTAAAGAAAGAACAGGAAAAAAAGAAACGAGAGAGAGAGAGAGAGAGACTTTCCTCTCCAAAGAATGGGGGTGGGTTGTTTCTTCTGCCTGTTTGAAGGGATGAACCTCGGTGCAAATGGATTTTAAGGACAACTTGGAAGTTCTCAATGTTCGTTTCGTTGTTTTCTTTCTTTATATTATTATTATTATTATTATTATTATTATTATGTATTATTATTATTATTATTATTATTATTATTATTATTATTTTAATAGAAATGTTCAGACATCACGGTCTTTTGTCCTTAATCGAGAAAGGAAACATTTTTAGAGAGTAGTTTTATGAATCGAACCCATTGTTATATAATATATATATATATATATATATATATATATATATATATATATATATATATATATATATATATATATATATATATATATATATATATATATATATATATATATATATATATATATATATATATATATATATATATATATATATATATATATATATATATATATATATAACTTAAACAAAAAAAGTTATCCGAATCATATCTCTGAAATTGAGATACATTTACAAGACAACTGATAACATATATGAATCAGCGTATGAAATTTGTATGGAAAATGAAATAAAAATTATTTTTATTTTTATATCAAAACTACTAGATAGGTACAAAAAAAAACTAATAACATATATAGAAACGGCATGTGAAATTTGTATCAAAAAAAATTTTTTATACTAATAACATATTTTGGAATCGGCATATGAATTTTTAGGGCTCGAGCCGACGGTGGGACAGAAGGGGACGAAGTCCCCCCGTCGAAGGAAGAGAGACCCCGAATCTTTGCATCTTTGCAGTTTACCCAGGGGTATTCTTTTAGTTAAAAAAAAAAAAAAATCCAAATTTTGTCATACAGAGCTTCATACGCTGGTTCTAAATATGTTATTGGATTTAATACTGATGCGATTAAGGAATATAAAAAAAATAAAAAAAAAGGTAAATTTTTTTTTCATTTCCATACAAATTTATACGATGATTCCATATATGTTATCAGTTTTCCTGTACCTATCTTAGTTTCGAGAGATATGATGCGGGTAGCTTCTTTAGTTTCACATATATATATATATATATATATATATATATATATATATATATATATATATATATATATATATATATATATATATATATATATATATTATATATATATATATATATATATATATATATGGTGAAACTAAAGAAGTTACCACATCATATCTCGAAAACTAAGATAGGTACAAAACTGATTACACATGGATTCAAACATTTATGTAATTACCATGAAGTAAAAAGAGGCTGAGCACTTTAATTTTTATCTCAAACTGGATAGAGGTTTCAGAGAAACTTCTGTGACATATTAACAGATCAGCGTGCATGAGGTGTATGAAAAAAGCTGAAATGACTTAGCAAAGGAATACAGAGGTAACTACAAGAAATCTTAAGGGATCTAAGTTCTCATTTCCAGTTAGGGAAGTTCACACTATGTCACAGATCATCATTTAATTCATATATGATTAATCTCTTTGTCAGGTATAAAAGAACACTCTTTTTATCATACATTTCACACATGATTACTGCTCTTCTTTCTTTCCCTATCAGCGGTTTTTGGAAATACAAAATAATTTTCATTTGGCACAGGCTGTGCTGGTTATATATTCTCGGATTTCCCACTGCCTCTCATAGTTCTGAGATCTGTTCAGAATAACTCTTTGGATTGACTGCTCTGCTACTGCTACCTCTGCTATATATCTGCCACCTGCCATATACTGCTGCTATGCTATATATACATATACCTACTACTGCTAACTACCACAATAACAAACGAGTTTTGTTAACAAATATACTGTGCAGATTAATGGTTGGTATGTAACATTGGTGTTGTTTAATCAATTTCGTGTTGGGGACTATTCAGTTTCCTGAGGCCGTTTCTTATAGATGTTTAGCTTACTCGCCCAGCTCCCTTTAAATGGGAACATTTTCAGGTGAATCAGGAGACAGACGATCATTCTTCACAACATGTAGCAACCTACTCCTTCTTTGCTATGTGAAGGAGGCTCAATATTTATTCTGCAAACCAGGTTTCCTCAAACTCACATTTACCATTATTCAGGCTTTTGTATTTTCAGTCAAACATTTGGTGTTGCATAATCTACCACTAACAACTTCACTAAATCTTTCTTTACTTTCATTACTCTTTACATTTCAATTCTTTTTCTCTTTCTGGTCTTCATACAGGTAGCTTTATTCTTTATCTTTCTGGATTACTCTTTATCTTTTATTTATCTTCTAGTTCAACACAACTTAACACTATATTCTCTCTTCTTACCAGTGTTCTTTTACAACATTTCATACCAATAGGACAAGTTTCTACAACTATCACCACTAGGGTTGAGCATCCCAAATATTAAGAAAGAACATTTTCAATTTTACTTTCTAACAAATCTAGAGTATTTTATTCAGACTTTAGGTTTAACTTTAAAATCAGCAAAAGAATATATAAACAACTAGGAACTACTAATCTATGTTTTCTTTGCCACAGATTTTATCCTCTTGAGATCATTGTTTTGGCTGGGCGAGCGCTGCCCGTTGCTCGATCGTAGCTGGTAAAGAACAGCTTCGTCGCTGGTCCAAAGTCAACGCACGCCATCTCAATGCTCACTCTTCTCCGTTTGCAGTGACACAGGGCACAAACGTGGGACTCAGCTGGATCTGGAGAGAGACTCCGCTCTTCACCAGTGGATCAGGAGCCGAGCTCGATAGACTCTCTGGCTGGTGGACCGAATCTTCTCAGGTTTTCAAATATCTTATAGAAACTCAGGACATGAAGGCAACCATATCTCTTAACCCTCTGCAGACAGTCTTCCTTCTAGACTAAGGTCCAAAGAGGCTTGGGCTGTTCTATACCGGGCTTTGGGCACGTCTTCGCGTGTTGGTAGAAAAAACTAAATCAGAGTGTCGGTCTGGAGAGATTATGTCAGTTGATTGCCTGTCAGTCTGAACTGTTCAGGAAAAGGTAATTTTTAGCTTTTGAAAGAGGCCTGAGCTTTCGATGTTTCTGTTCTGGGCGATCACCCAGGAGCAGGGCCAGGACCTCTGCAGGGGCAGTGGCTCATTTTTGCTGCGTGCCCTGAGGAAAACTGAGGGTCAGGATAACCTTTTACCCGACTATAGATTGGTTGCCATCAGGAGAGAGGTCTTTACTCCTGGAAGTGCCAA
Organism: Trachelipus rathkii; assembly: GCA_015478945.1. NCBI lineage: Eukaryota > Metazoa > Arthropoda > Malacostraca > Isopoda > Trachelipodidae > Trachelipus > Trachelipus rathkii. The sequence continues at coordinate 37,510 of JABUQX010099176.1, forward strand.
CTGTTCTGCACAAACATTTCATATCATCTGCTCTATTCTAGGAACGAAATGGAGGGTGGTGGGAAGACTGTTGGTGAGGCACTGGGGGCTTGTTGGGCCTGTTGTTTGTGTCTTCATGACCTAGATTGGCAGCGGGATTGTCTCTCAGTTGGAACCGTTTTATATTAGTGGTAATTCCTTGAATGGGGACCAGGAGAACCTGCGTGCTATCAGGGCAGCTCAGGACACTTTAAACTGGGGGCGGTTGAGGTCTTCTTCCTGGTTTTCAGAGTTATATGCAGCATTTTTGATTAGGTGATCAACAGGGCAGGCAACCATAGAACCGCAGGTATGGGTGATCAGGACAATGAGCTTTGGACTGGGTTGAGAAACATGGACTTAGGAAAAACTCAAGCACTTTGCTGCTTTCCCAGGTGATTCATCATAACAAATTCTTTGTAAAAGGGTTTGAATTCTCCTGCTCTTATTACCATTTGCCTATGACAGTGCCTCCTTTACCTATCAAACTGGTTCCGACAACTTTGCTTTATATGAATGTTCAATCCCACTTGTGCAGTTCTGGTTGCTTTATAACTCTTTATCTTTCAATTTTCCCTCACTTTTGTAGCTCAAACAGTATGCTGTGTTAGTTTTGGGCACAAAGTGGGCTGAGAGAACAGAGATCTTGCTACTGTTACTTTCAAGGCTACATGATTCTTTTTGCATACCATACCACACTACTACCCTATATACTATACTATATACTACTATACCTTATACTACTCCTCTCTTTAGTTTTTATTAATCTGAAAAGACCCAAACTTTGAAGATCCTTTATTTCCCAATCTCAGTTTTATAACTCTATATTGAATACCAAATCAATAATGTTTTTATTCAAAAAAAGAATACTTACTCTTTTCAGCAGGAGAATAGGAGTATCTGAAACTCTGAAACTCGATAACTTCATTAAACAAACTTACTTTATGTCTACATTTATCAGTTCTTGTTTTTTAATGGAAATTGGAAATAATCTTACACTATGTATTTTAGATGGAAGCTTACTTTTTGAAAGTATATCTAATTATATGTGTATATGTATTAACTAATAAGATTCTAATATGGATTTGAATTTTTAGGAATTTTGTTTTTAAACTATAGTTTACTTTAGTTTTTTTGTTATTTTCTTTTTCAAAAATTCTTTAGTATCAGGGAAGGGAGGTGGGCAGATATAGAAGGAGAGGCTGGGGGAGACTCAGATTACTGGATGAAAATGTAAGCATCAGTGGGTACTCTACCAGGCACTCAGATAAACACATGTTTTAACTATTGTTTATGTTTTGTACTTCTTTACGTTCTCACTAACCACTTAGCTATCAACTTTGCCAAATAAATATGAAATCTATTTTCTAGGACCCAGTGCAGCTGCCACCTACCACCTCTCTCTACTCTCTCTCTCTCTACTACCCTACTCTCTACCCTCTTTCTACTCTCTACTATCTACTCTTCTATAAATAGTTCTCTTGACTTTTCTAAAACCTCTTATGAAGATGCAGCTTCTTTTCTTTTCAAAGTTCAGATTGCTTTCATGCCTCTAATTTAACTCTCCAACATAACTCAGAGGGCAGTGGTACCTGACTTTTTTTGATCTTTGGGCAATTAGGAACTAAAGAACACTGGGCGAACACTAATAAACACTTATATACTACTACTACTATACCATCTTTGCTATATATACTATATACTATATGCTACTATACTCTGCTGCTATATACACACCTATACCTGCCTCTCTATATTCTATACTACAATTTTGAAAAATTTCAGTTTTAACAGCGCAGACCAGATGTGAAAAGCAGGTCAGGCAGCAATTGCAAAAGCAATTACATGACAGCTGCCTGTACTAAACTGGGTTCAGGCTCGCCATTTGAAGGCCTTCCAGCCTCCACTAATCATTTTCTCTACTTTAAAAACTAATCTGCTTGGAAGAAACTACTGTCATATTTCTTTCAATTTTTGAAATCTCTCCCAGTTTTTGAATATAATTGAGCAAATCAGTATAAGATCACTAATGACTCTAAAAACTCTTGCTATGACAGTGCTTTATTGTGTCTTATTCTTATTAATGTGTCATATATTATGTTAATATCCTTATTTTCTTTTGTTCAATTCATTTATAAAACTATTCATTACTCACCAAAAAAACTCTATCGTGCTATGTGTTTTAGTGACCATCTGGGAACTGGGAGGGAGCTTGAAGGTGGGTTTTGGACGCGAACAGGCTTTCACTGGAACAGTTCAGCTCACTGGAGGCTTCCCTGAAGGACATTGGAGGTGGTGCAAAATCTCTTCTCATTTTGCATAGACTAGAGACATAGCATCATATCAGCTAATCTTACTATTCATTACATACGATTAGTAGCCCTCAGAAATAAACAAGTCTTTGTTTCATAATCATAACATTCACATGAGGCCGTGGAGTTAGATGTTAAATTACCTCTCTCATCTATATATA
>JABUQX010099176.1:42500-58919 GCA_015478945.1 Trachelipus rathkii
GGTCAGAGTGTCTAAAGCTGACATCATGTAACTCGAAAACTGCATCACCTACAGTAAAACAAATTATATATTTGGAATCAGCGAAAAATTTTAAGAAGAGGTTTATTTATTTTTTTTTTTTTTTTTTTTTTTTGCTTTCGTTGAAAAATATTTAAAAAAAAATTCCCCATTTAGGGGGGTTCGAGCCGACGGGGATGATGGTCCCCGTCGTCCACTGGGAGTGTCGAGACTCCTGACTCCTGCCATCTGTTTATTCATGGTAATTTCTTAGTTAAAGCACACCAAAGTTTAAAGGGAAAAACAAAATCATGTTTCTTTTAATCCAAAGGAATGTACCATATGGTAAACCGCAAAGATGGCAGGAGTCGGGTCTTCGGCCTCCCGGTGGAAGATTGGGGGGATTTCGTCCCCTTTTTTTCTCTGTCGGCTTTGTGCCCCCCTAAATGGGGAAAAAAATTTCAAATATTTGACGAATAAATAAAAACAGTAAATAAAAACCCTCCTTAAAATTTTCCACTGATTACAAATATATAATGCTTTTACTGTAGGTGCGCCGTTCTCGAGTTACACGATGTCAGCTTTAGACACTGACTATATATATATATATATATATATATATGATATAGCAGTATATATATATATATATATATATATATATATATATGATATATATATATATATATATATATATATATATATATATATATATATATTGTCGCCTCCTCCCTGCTACAAGAAATGGGCTACCGTAGCAGGGGAGCGGGGGGCGACAAAATAAAAGTGCTACGAGAAATGGGCTATCTCGAGATACTGTGCCACCCAAACATGGCGGGCCCAGAGATCTGCTAGGAAAAATGTGGTGAAGTTGTGTCCGATGTCCGTCAGGGCACTGCAGTCTAGCAGGTGCCCCGTGTCTTCGTTATTCTGGGGAAAACAATTTTGACAGTAGGGGGGGGGGAGGATAGTGCTTTATTGGTTCTAAATTTGTATTCTTGAAGATAGATATGGTATCCAGAGCTGAGACGGGACAACTTACGCGAATTTGACTGTCCAAAATTTGTTCCGTACGGGATATATCGGGTGGACGTGTTTGAATTATGGTATTATTTGGATATGCGGAGAGCGTTCTTTTTAGAGTTAATTTTGTGTTAACGTGTTTAGTAATGGGTGTATCTGGGTGTGGGGAGGAAAGCGTGCTGTATATGTTAGAATAGTGTATTGCTGGTGTTTTTTTTAATAGGTGCGGGCGGTTGTTATAGTGTTTAATACAGGGGACGATCTATTAAGAGTGATATACTGTAAAATTGATAACCTATCATGTGAAGATGGACATTTAAAAGGAGAATTTTTGTGGTGTCAACACTCACTTAGATTTATCCTTTGACCGCATAATCTTCATAACAAAAAATATTCTCAGAACAACTCATTTGAAGACGAGGAATAAACTACAATATTACAAAAGTTTTGAAAATCCTGGCGTTTTACTTTCATTTCAGAAAAACATCTGTACCCATCAATCAAACTGGAAAGTTTTCTATATTCTATGTATCAACTGCCTTTACAAATGTAGTTGCGAGAGTCCAGTGATCGAATACGCTAGTTTCTTCTGTCTCTGTGCTTGTAAAGAGTTCCTCATTGAGACTGTCCAGTATTTCTTTCCATTCAGGTATCTTCCTTAGTGGCAAACACTTTTCAGTTTCCTAAGCTGGTTTCATAGAAATTTTTCTTCTACCTTAAAAATCTTAATCTCTCTAATTTCCGCTGAATCAACTAACATTTGTTTAGCCGTTTTTTTTCTGTCATCCGTAGTTAACACTTAAAAACGTGAAAAAATTGACACTTTTTATTAAAATGACGGGTCGGCTGTGAAATAGGAAAAAATGGTAATGTACATATGTTCAGCCTATTCTGGGAATATATTTCGAGGAAGAGTAAATCATAAGAAATTTAAAAATATTACAGTATAAAGCCATTACTTGATCAACTTGAAAGAAACATAAAATTGTGATTAGTATTAATTAGTAGGTGATTTGAGGAGAGAGAGAGAGCAAGAAAAGTTTGCCAGGCTGTGGGAACTTGGATTTGGGGGGAGCAGAACGAGATGTGGGGTTCTGGTTATGTTATAGAGTTCTACGAGTGGGTAGATTTCGGTTGTTAGGATACAGTGTGAATGTAGGTTGTGTGTGTGTGTGTGAGTGAGAGAGAGAGAGAGAGAGAGAGAGAGAGAGAGAGAGAGGAGGTAGAGAGTATATATATATATATATAAGAAGATATATATATATATATATATATATATATACATACATACATATACATATATATTGAATTTATAAATCGAATATATATATGTTATATATATATGATATATATATATATATATATTAGTTATTATATGTTATATATATATATATATATATAATAAGAAGAGATATTATATTATATAAATATATTATATATATAATATTATATATATTATTATTAGTAATAATAGTAATAATACATATTATTATTACATATTATATATTACATATAATGTTAATAAATATTATTATTTTGCAATTATATATATATATAATAATATGCTGACATAGGGCACACAATAATAATACACATAAGAAGATATATATAGAGATATATATATATATATATATATATATATATAGCAGAGAGAGAAAGATAAGAGAGAGAGAGAGAGAGAGAGAGAGAGAGTAGAGGAAGAGAGAGTAGTGGAGAGAGAGAGAGAGAGAGAGAGAGAGTTGGGTTTCATGTGGGTGGTGCAAGAAGTCCCCGGCCATTGCTGTTACATTGTGCCAGCGATATGTACTCAGGGAAAATAATCCTTTATGGGTATAGTATATATATATATATATATATATATATATATATATATATATATATAGTTATATATACAAAAAAATATAGATATATATATATATATATATATATATATATATATATATATATATATATATATATGTATATATCGAGAAGCGTATTCGAAGCGATGGAAGTACCTTCCATTGGGCTTATGGTGTGTAAGGTATTTCTCATGACATTCCAGTGCCCAGTGGTTCGCCTTTCTCTTTTGCGTTCATGTACACACTCCTCTTCCAGACATTACCTTATATCCTTATTTGTGAGGGAGAAAGAATTGTCCATAGCTTTTGTTCTTCGTGTGGTAGAAGGCGATTAAAGGGACAGTGGTAGTTGGGTTAGCTGCCCACTACCACTTATCTCTTGCTAAGTATGCTAGTGCAGGCCTCGGACATAGTCTAATGGTTAAATTTAAGTTTGTAAATGTCTAGATACGTGTGGTTGTAGCATATGGTCCATCTGAGGGTGATGTTGAGAGTGCGACTTTCTGGAATAATCTTAATTATGTTTTAAATGATGTGAGTACGAGCTTCAGATTGATTATGTTGGGCGATCTAGGTGATGATACGTGATTAGAAAAGGGATAGTATAACAGGTAAATTTGGGGTGATGGGAGAAAATGAGAATGGTAGGAGGGTGATTGATTTCTGTGAGAAAAGAGGTGTGTGTGAAGGTAATACTTCAAACACAAGAGAGTATTCATAAGTATTCTAGAGTTGGTGTAAGTAGAAATGGTATCGAAGTGTAAAGTATGATTGATTTTGTGTTGGTGAAGATGTTGAAGTATGTGATGGATGTTAAATCAGTGATGGGGCTGCGGATGGGATTATCGGATCATTATGTTGTTTTATGTAAGATTAAGTTAGTGGGTGCTTGGATGGAGAAGAGATAAGGAAGTGGGAAGAATTATGAGTGAAAAGTTAAGTGAACAAGGTAATAAGGAAAAGTATTTAAGAACCCTTGCAAATAAATCAGTTGTATGTGAACAAGATGAAACTGAGCAAATCGGACACAAATGAAGGAAGCCTTTGTTAGTAGTGCTAGAGAAGTATGTGGGTGTGCTAAAAGTAGGAAATAAGAATCTCAACAGTGAATGGTGGAATGAAGAGTTGTTGCAAGCTGTTAAAAGTAAAAAAAGAGGCGTGGTTGAATGTGCTAAAAGCAAATGATGAGGCCTCAAAAGAAAGATTTTTGGAATTATATAAAGAGGAAAAAAGCAAGACAAAGTTACATATGTGGGAGGAAAAATGAGGTAAATGAAAAGTTTGAAAGAAGGATGAATGGAAACTTACAAGGGAATAGGAAGCTTTTCTGAAAGGAAGCGCGAAAGGTTAAGAATGAGAGTTAGGGGAATCTGCATAGAATAATGAGCAGGGATGGCATTTTCATAACTGATGAAATGGATGTGAGAAGAGTATGGAGGGAACACTTCGAGAATCTGTGCTTAACACAAGGTAATGAAAGAGGTGAATGTATGTGGGTTTAATGGTGCTAGAAGAAATAGGTATTTCGGGGATGAGGTAATTGGTAGGGTGTGAAAGTTGAAGAATGGTAAATCTTCAGGCACAGATGGAATTACTAGTGAAATGATCAAGATTGGAAGGGAGATGGTGATTGAATGGATTTGGAAGTTGTGTAACAAATCGTTTATGGAGGGTATGTTTCCGAGAGACTGGAGGAGAGCAGTTATATAGTAAGTACCCTTATATAAGGGTAAGGGGATAAGAGGAACTGTAGGAACTATAGGGGAATTACTTTGTGTTGTAGGGAAGTTATATACTGGTATTTTGGTTGAAAGAGTACGTCGAGTGACTGAAGGACTAATGGTAAGGTAGCATTTAGAAGTGGTAGAGAATGTGTGGATCAAATTTTTACAGTCAAACAAATGATTGAGAAATTGAGAGAAGATTAAATTGTATTTGTTTTATGGATTTGCAACAGCTGTATTACAGGGTTAATAGGGAAGCTCTGTGGCAGATGTTAGTGATATATGGTGTTGGTGGGAGTCCTCTGAATGGGATCAAAAGTGTGTATGACGATAGTGAAGCGTGTGCAAGAATAAATGGAGTCAAAAGTGATTGGTTTATTATTAATAACGGAGTGAGGCAGGGATGTGTTATGTCTCCTTGGTTATTTAATTTGTTTATGGATGGGGTTACGAACTTAAGAATTAAAGGTGGGGTGGCAGAGGAAAGTGTTAGAATGACTAGAATGGAAGAGAGTGGAGGATGTCCTGCTTATTTTATGGATGGTTTCCGGTGCTAACTGAAGAGAGCTTGCGCTGATTGATAGAGGGTTGAAAAAGCAAATGTAGATATGAGTAAGGTTATGGTAGTTGAGTGAGGAGAGTTTGCGGTGTGAAGTCATGTTTAGTTGATGAGCAACTGGAACATGTATCCGAGTTTAAATATTTAGGATATATGTTGGATAAAAAGGAAACGGATGATGCAGGATGTAGTAGCAAAGTTGTGAGTGGTAGAAAGGTGGCTGGTATTAAATCCTTGGTGGATGTGAATTACTTAAGTCTTTGAGTGCGCTAGAGTTTTGATGAGGGTGTTGTTACTGGGTGAGCATTTACAGTGAAAACTATGGTCTGAATAAGAGGTATAGATCTAAGGTACAAAGTGTTCAGATGGACAATCTTAGGGGGGAATGTTAGGTGTGAGAAGAATTGATAAAATGAGGAATGAACGCATTAAGGAGTTGTGTGGTGTGAAGAAAAGCGTAAATGAGAGAATAAACGAGAGTACATTGAGATGGTTTAGTCATATGGAAAGGATTGATGATAATCGGTTGGTTAAGCGGATTTATAGTTGTGAGTATGCTGGTAATCGACCAGCCGGGAGACCGAAGAAAAAGTGGATTGAGTCAGTAAATGAATGCCTGTAAGAGTGGAATGTGAGTTTGGCATAGGTGAGAAGAAAGGTGCATAACAGGAGTGAATGGCGGGGTTTTGTGAGGGTGTATGGTTGTGGACTTTGCCCAGGAGATGAACCCCACATTGACGAGATACCACATTGAAGGTTCGTCGCAGTCTCGTGAAACCTCAGACTGACTGCGGCGAGTTCTCGCTTGAGGGTATAAAGGGGACGGTAAAGGGTGGCTTTCTTTTCGACTTACGTCATGTTCTTGTACTACTTTTATGTTATATATATATATTACATATATATATACATATATATATTATATATATATATATATATATATATATATATATATTAGTTGTTGTTGCTGCTGTTGTTGTTGGTATATAGAGTATATATATATATATATACATATATATTATATATATTTATATATATATATATATATATATATATATATATATATATATATATATATATATATATATTTACAGATATATATATATATATATATATATATATATATATATATATATATATATATATATATATATATATATATATACATACATACATACATACATACATACATACATACATACATACACACACACACACACACACACACACACACACACACACACACTGAATTTGCCCTTGTATATCCTGATTCCCCGAAAACTAACCCATTTAAATGTGCATAACAAGTATTAAAAGTTGGAGTGCATATTATTTGTCAATAATTTTGTATACTAATGATTTATTACTTTTTTGCTTCTGTGAAGGTGTTGATTAAATTGTGAATTTGGTTATATAGTGAGCCGTGAGCGTTATTGCTGAGTCGGTAAAAAGAAAAATTGCAGACTCTGGGTACTGCTTCGCAATTTCAACTCTGAATTTCTTTATTTTATAGTAAAAAAAAAAAAAAAAATTTCCGTCTTCGCCCAAAACCTTGCACTGCTCCACTCACTACTCGCGGCTCCGCATCACTGGCTGGTTGTGAATGTCTTCCATAGTTGTATGTTTGAAAAAATATTACTAAAAACATGAATTTTTCCTTTTGTTGGAAGCTTATAAAATTGAAAAATAACAATGATGATAAATTTCCCTAGGAGTTTTCTGTATGTATGTGTGTTTAATTTATTTATTTATGTTTGCAATTGTTGTCCTGCCGGCTTAGGGTCAATTTCGACTTGAGGGCACTCAAGACCTTTGGTATTGCATGGTGTAAGCAGAAAAGCCAATTATACAGTAAGCTGAAGAGAAGCAGAAGCTAGTTAGACAGAATATAACAAAGAATACGAATAAAGCAGGAAATAAATTTAATTTGAAAAACACTTAGTTGTTATATAATATTAAAAAAGGGATTTCATTGTACACGAAAATAATTTCATACTTTCAATTTCATTTATATCATATAGTTTAATATTTAGTGGAGTTTTAATAATATAAAATGATAGTTGTACAAAAGAATTGGTGACCTTTATGCTGTATAAAACGGTTTATATTTTTAACTTTATTTTTAATCTCATTTAATTTCTCAAAACTTATAAATATAGCAAAATAGTGTGTCAGACGTAGTATCAAAAATAATTGTTCTCCGTTAACATGTCTTTTATTAAAATCACTCCTCAGATCATACTTATCAATTTAAACAACAATATATATATATGTGCGCAATTCTGTCTTCTATAAACACTCGGATGGTATCTGTAATTGCAAAATTATTAAGAAGGATTGAAGATATAATCTCTCTCTTCTTGAGTGCTTTATTATTATTATTATTATTATTATTATATTATTATGTTTGGCGTATATCTTTTGCTTCGTTCTGTTTATTATGTATGTCTCTCTCTCTGTCTACATCTCAGTTTTTTTTATTGCTAACTCTATTATTATTATCTTTTTATTATATTCCTGCTGATGCTACCACAACTGACCAGTGCTAATGATCAAAAGACACAACAAACGATTATATCGTTGCAAGATATTTAAGAACGTTGCGGCTCCCGTTCTGTGAATGTGATGAAATACTCGTAATCGCCCTTAATTCTCGGGATTAATTCTATTCTTTCCACCCAAGGCGTTAGATGTCCTGTTAAAGCTGCTTTCGAGGTTGCACTGGTACTATACCAGTGTCTGAAAGGTAATAATCTTAGCATTAGTAACAGACAAGGAATTCAAAAATCTAGATGTTATTATTTATTCATTTTCAATTTTCTATCTAATATAATATACTACATTCATACTGACAACATTGATGGTTTCGCGCTGAATAAATGCTTTTTAAACATGAGTACGGAGGAAATAAGGTCATTCTTCCTTTATCTTGTAGTAGTAGGGAATGTGCAATATTAAAAAGCAACAGTATTGCTACATTTTATATTGAAATATATTGCAACTCGCGCTTATGTTGTACTTCTTTGATACTTATAAGACTCATATCTATATCTGTACAGATTACACCTTTAAGATCCCCATACCTCTTATTCCTCACCATAGTATCTCACGATAGTACATATATTTTATAAGCAAGACTCTGACTCTTTGAATCATAATATATACTGAGGTACTACGTACTATGATGTATATATAACTTCTCTTGCTCATTCTCTATTACTCTCTCCTTTCTATCTCTTCTCTCTCTTTTAATATATACATATATATATTATCTAATTAATATACTTCTATATATATATATATATTATATTATATATTATGATATGATATTATATACTATATTATTATAATTATATTTATAATATTATATATTATAAGATATATATAGATATATTAGTTATATTATATTATTATTACTAAGTAATTATTATATGTTTAATAATATAATAAGGTATATATTTATATTATAATATTATATATATATGTACTTGATATTGAAATTTGACTATAGTAATTTATGTGCACATAAATAATAATTATATTTTATATATTATATATATTATAATAATTAATAATTCTATTGTTATATATAATATATATATATATAGTATTTAAAAAAAATAACTATGATAATATATAATTCCCTGTTTTTGTTGTATATATATATTATATAGGTCTATACTAATAAATACGTACTCAATATCAACGATTACACTCGAACCGGTGGTTTTAATACTCTAGAAAGCGGTTGGGGATTTTTTTGATTTTTTTTAGAAAAAATCAATTTTTGATTTTTGTGATTTTATTGAATTTTTTTTTTTTTTTTTTTTTTTTGATTTTCAGATTCGTGACATCAAGCGAAATATATATATAGTGTAAAAGTATTATATATATATAGTATATTTATAATAATTATATTTAACTATATATATATATATGCTAATATTTTTTATAATAGATGGTATACGCTACGCTAATATACTAACCATATAAAATACCTTTACAAGAAAGTTATAGGACATATACATATAGACATAAATAGATAATAAGTAATATCAATGAATCCTCACTCTTAAAGTGTTAGACCTTTCTATCTATGCATATTTTCTTCTTTCAATAATATAACTATAAATGCTATATATAATCACTTAGTAAATCATATTTACATAGTTTGTATCCTAATATATCAGGCGCTGAAAGTGGAAATATATTCATAGCTTTATTTATATAGTATACTAAGTAACTAGTTAGATTATATAGTAGTTAATATTATAGTTTATATATATATTAATATTATATATATATATTTATATATTTACCTTCTATATTATTATTCAATAATAGTATATATATATCTAGATAGATATTATATATATATATATATTATATCATAATTTATAATAATATATATAATATAAATATATTATATATATATAATATATTATATATACTTATATTTATCTATATTACATTACTATAACATATTTATATTATTTATATATACTATAATACTATATATGACAAGGTACGATAAACAGTATGAATGAGATGCCAGAATCCAATCCTTAGAGCTGTCCAGCTATATTCAACGTTCAGTAAAAACTTTAATGATATTAAAGAATAATATTTTTAATAAATAAATTATAACTGTAAATTAATGAATAATATAAATTATATATAATATGTAAATAAGTCCATCAAATTGATATCTACTACTATAAGTACTGTCGCCTCAACAACTAATAATTAATAATTAGAATTAATGAATAATTAAATAAAATAGCCGCATTGCCCCTACCTTCAAGCTAGATGATATCATGGATTGTCCCTATAAGTCTAATCCACTATAATAATAATCATGTAATAATCTTAATTCAGACTTAAGAACCCGCTCATTGAGATCCTATACTAGACCGTGTTCGCAGTTCAAATCTCATTTAATATTAAATAAATAAATAATAATTTAATTAATGAAAGCTGCATTTAATACTCCTCTAGTAAATGTCCAGCATCTCATTAATATATTAAATTTAAGTGCAATAATACTTAAGAAGTCCTGCCCGATAGGTCTTTTTCTAGACTGTCCAATGGTCAACCATAAAAAATACTAATCTAAGATAAGCCGCATTGTGACCTCTCCCCGTATTTAGAATTTGTCCCAATACAAAACCCATAATAAATAATAATAGGAATTAATGCTTTAAAGACACTGCAGCATGAGGCCCTTTATCTAATTGGATCTGTTTCTCAGTCAGTCAACTCAAAATCTATCTACTAATTTATAATATTAAAATAATTGAATACATTAAGAACGTCCACTCATTTAATCCCTCTGAATGTCCTCGTACAAGTCAACTTCAACTAAATAAATAGAATAATACCTAGTATTAAGAAGCCGCATAATGTTAGTCCTTTTAGACTTGTCAAAGCTCGTCAAACCAATTCTATTTCTATTATATATAATAATAATTAAATAATTATAGAGAATATGAAAATACTTTAAATAATAAGTAATGTGCCCATTTCAAACCAATAAATAAATTAAGAATAAGTAACAATTTAATATACAATTAATGTAAATTCATGTATTTCACGTTATTTATATTAGGACGCCAATCTTATTGCTACCTGACTCTGTCCAAGGTCAACCAAAAAAACAATTAATTAAATAAGCAATAACTAATCTCAGTAAGCCACATGGGCCTATCGTAGACTGTCCCAGTCAACCCATAACAATTAATTAATTTAAATAACCAACGAATTATTTATATATATAATTACATATATTTTAATGCCGGTATTATAGTGGACTAAAGTGGACGTGAATCCCTATTATGTCAATTCCTTAGGGCTATGCTCGTGACTTTATTATGATTGCTTGTTATTATTTATTTCTTGTATTTTTATTATAAGTTATTATGTGATTGAAGCATTGGGATTATTCTTTAGAGGGCCAATTAGCCTCGATCATTTTTAGACTTATCTGAATTCTTAATTATTAAATAATTATTGTTGGGTTGACATGGGACGGTATATCGCTAGCGTTAAGGACCATTTGTGGACTTCTTATATTATATCAAGTATAAATTACCATATTCATTAAATTACACTAATTATAAATAATTATATAATCAATTATTCTTTAATTCATTATTTTTGAATGGGTCTGTGACTGGTAAATTCTAGAGCGGTCCAATTTACTGGTCTATCTCATATTTTATTTAATTTTTACTTTTGGTATGCTGGGACAAGTAAATCAAATTTCTTTCTTTAATATCTAATATTCTTATTATAATGAGTTGACTGGGGGACATTCTAGAGGATCAATGTGGCTTACAATTGTTATATATTTTTATTATAAAAATTATTATTGTTTGTTGACCGGGACTGTCTAGATAGGCCCCCATTACGGCTTGCTTAGGTATTATGTCTATATATATACTATTAATTTATTATATTATTATTATGAGGCTTGATTGGGAACAATTTCGTCAGTGGCCATTCGGTGTTATATTAATTAATAAATTTTATTTGTTGAGACTGGGATCAGTCTCTAAACCAGGGATAAGATATTGAAAATTTACTCATTTTCTGTATTTATATTATGGGTTTAGTCTGGGACCTCTCTTTTAGGGTGATTATGCAGTCTTCCTTAATTATTTATACTTCTTACATATACATAATAACGATAGATCTTATGCTATTAACTTCATCCTATGAATGTATCCTCACGATCACCCTATATATTAATAAGAGAATAAGATACTTATAGAAGCCGCTCATAGATGGATGCGTTAATGTGTTACCATGTCAACATAATAAATATATAATTAAGAGCAGCGCATTGGCCACTCTAGATGTCCAGTCTCACCCATTAAATACTAAATAATAACATATAGATAATTAGTAATACTTCTAATATGTCAGCATAGGCCTCCTCTATAGTGGACTGTGTCGCAGTCAACCATAACTGATATATATACCTATATATATAATATTACAATTATATAATAATATATTATAACATAATATTCAATTAATATATAATATATTATATACTAATATACTTATGTTTATATATATATTTTGTGCTATTATTTTTTTATGTTATCATGTATGTTGTGTTTTTTTTTATTTTATAAATTTAATATTTCAAACTTTAACCATCTTAATTAGTCTATGTACTTTACCATATCTCGTTAAATTTAGATCAAAATAATTTTTTTTACCGTAAAATCTTCTATTATTATTTTTTGATATTAGTAATATATTACGTAAACGTAACTATTATGTACTAGATAAATGATGCGGCCCTAAGAGAAGCGAAGTATTAAGATTCTGCTCTCACTTCGAATATGTCCCTCGTCAAACTCTTAATGAGTATCAATATGAATAATGACTCATTTAAGAAGCCGCCTGCTCTATTAATGGATCCTTTTTTTTACTCGGTCCAGGTCAACCTAGTGTATAAAACAATAATATTATAAGAAAGCCTGCTAATTGCGTCCCCTCTAGAATTTGTTCGTGTGCAACAACATAATTTGAATGTTGAATAATAAATAAAGAAGCTTATAATTTTTAAACGGAAATCGTATAATTTATGCCTCTGTACAATTGACCTTATAAAAAGCAACTCAGTTGACATAATAGTTAATAGTTAAAATAAATACATTAAGAACAAATACTGTCTAGCACGTAGAATCACCTCAGCTAATAGTGAATCTAGAATACTAATATTATAAAAAAAGCAATAATACTTATATAAAAGTCCCGCTGAATGGTTACGTTTTGGTAGATCTTCGTAGTCTACATTTAACCTCAAAATTCAAATAAATTACTATATAATTAGAAGGCGCATTGGCACTCTTAGATGATTTATACTCAGTCTAAACCCAATAACAATAAAATCGATAATAATAGAGTATATATACTTTAAGAAGCTGCCTTCTAAGGGCCTATCTAGACAAACTTCAAGCCTCAATTCAGCTATATCTATACAAAGCTCAAGAATCTACCATCCTCGTTGGCATTTACGGTTGCGCCCTCTCCAGCGCATGATCTAATGTCTCTTTCTTAATATGACGGTGCCTAAGTAATATAGTAGGACTAATATTATAATAATATTCTACTGAAACCTCTAATCAACGCAAGGGACTTATAATATATATACAAAATAACATAAATATATATATTAATTAATTAGTCTGCAATCTTACAAATTTTTTCAATTCATTCATAACCTAGGCGTCTAAGGCCCTAGCTCTGTGGTGTTTAAATCTATACAATGGAATAGCAATGAGATTACTATACTAGTAACAAGCTTAAAGAATCTTACTAAACTTATACGGGTCATACAATGCCCAATTAGCTATTGGTTTGAAAATTGAAAAATCTTAATCTTAAATAATAATTTTTTATAAATACTCTTTATAAATAATATAGTTTTATTTATTTCTAGTTTATTATATATTATATTTCTCATTAAGTGCAAATTATCTAACTATTAAATTAATAAAAATTACGATTATACCTATACTAATATATATAATATATTATCTAGATCCTTATTAAGCAGTATAACTATAATACTATAAGCTGTAATTATTATATATTATATTAATTTTATCAATTATATATACATATATAATAATATTATTATACTATATAATATTTAATTATTTAATATATTATAGATATATTATACTATTTAATATAATATGTATACTTTATTATACTATATACTTAATATAATATATATACTTATTATATACTTATAAGAATTGGTCCTATATATATATATTATATATACTAAACTTATTATTATTTATATTATTATAGTATTAATATATACTGATATATATATTATATATATATAATTATCTGTATATAATAAATAAATGATGTCAATGGTGGACTATATAGTAAAAAATTATAATTAATCGAAATATATTTTTTTTGTGAGATAAAAACCTCTGTAGTATTATTATTATTTCGTATATTATTATAATTAAAGTGATAATATATAATACTCACAAAATCAAAAAGATTAAAAAAATCTATCAACTTTATAAATCGAAAAAAATTTGTCATGCTTGTTCTTTATTAACAAATAAAGATCGCTAAAATACCAATTGAGTCTTGATCTTGTGTATTATATGATTTTTGTGTTACGTTCGCCATCTCCGCTGTTTAGATTCCTGATACGAGAAACGTTACTCTATGTGGTGTATAAAATTGTGTATTGTGGCAAAAGTATCTCAGTTAATATAGGAATAGATAACTTTCTCTGACCTTAGAACCTTCATCAGTGACTGCCACGTTTACTATATAAGTGACTCAACGTGATTAGGCATAAATCGATGTTACTCGCTGCTCTAGTGTCTAGTGACCATCTCATTGAGTGACCCGTGGACTTCTATACTTTGACCCATTATATTTGAGTTGTTATATATTTGGCCTTCCTCACTAATAATTACCACGTGCGATGAAACTTTTAGGATTAACTAGTTTCTTTTTTACTACTTTTATTTTATATCAATCAATATACAGTGGAATGCTGTGAGTATATATATTTATGTGTATGTTCATGTTTAATTTTTAAGGCGGATGTGTTCCTATGTAATATGCGAATTATAATTGAGAAAACTATATTCCTAAGCAATAGATAAGAATAATGTATCAAATAGACGCGTCTATATATAGGTAATTCGTCAAAGTCTAGTTATATTCTTTGCATATGTGTTCACAATGTGTAATTTCTATTACGATAGTCATTTCCAGCAGTGGCTGCCGCCGCAGAATTTAACTAATAAGCTATTTTGAGCATAAGTGTTTAAGGTGCATTGGATAAAAAAAACGTTAAGGTCTTCGCGTCGCTGGCCTACCGCGACACGCAATATTTATTCTCAAAAAAAATTCGCTCGCCCCATGCGCAAAACGCACATGTCCGCAAATCAATGTTTTTTTTTTTATTTAAATGAACACAATATTCACAGTCATGAGCGTGCGCGAATATGAAAAATAAAAATAAGTAAACTAGATTCAAGTATGTTGTTATTGATGAGACGTACCACTTTGGATTTTCTGAGAAGCTTGTTAATTGAAGATTGCAATATATATAACAAATGAGGAATATGATTGTGTATTAATGTTATCACGTAACGGCTTGACAAAGCATTACTCATGTCTTTACCTCCTCGCTCTACCTTTCTTGCATCTGGAAATTAGGTCATGATCCCTTCATAAAGATAAATTTTCCCAAATTGCTCACTTTGGCTTCGTCTCATGTTACTTCGCTCACTCTTCTGCTTCTGATGGCACTGTTCAGGCAAGGGCTTGGATTCCTCTCGATAGGACATACCATATAAGTGCCCGGCTGCCTTCGCGCATAGTGCAAAAGGGTGTGATTTGATTTGATATTAATTATATTATTATACGTTAAATATCTATAGAATTCCTAACTCTAAAGGGACGACTCATAGTCCATAGTCACTCCGTTAACAAGGTTCGTTGAGAGGACAACTGAAATAACTTGTGCTACTGTGGGTTAGTCGCAATTTATAATAGTTAAGTGCAGGGACATGACTAATCTCAAGTAGATTTGCTTTTCTTTTCCTCTAACGAGGTGATGTGGATATATGTGTGGGAACCCTTTTACCTTTCTGAATATTATATAATTTATTATTCAAATGGTATCTTATTTTTCAAATATCCTTTTTTTTATAACTGTATTCAGTGACTTGTCATTATTCGCTCTCTCCTAGTGTACTAAATGTATTGGTGGATAAAAAACTATGACTCGCTCCTCAGGAAATTTGTATTATTCTTGTTTTACTATCAATTGTTTTCTTTGATATTTGTACTGTTAGTGTAGGGACCTGTCTAAATCAATAATTGAAAAGCTAGGTAGAGTTTCTATATAGTTGCTATATATATATATATATATATATGGGGGTATATAATAGTTTTTATCTGAATACATAATTATATTATCAGTTAATTAACAGTATATCAATTTATATGAAAAGTAGTATATATATAATTATATATCTATGATATATATGTTGAAAATACTCAAGTAGGATTGCGATTGTGAAGTATTTGTTCCAATTATAAATTAAAAATCACCCATAAACTCTGCTGGGATCACTTTCAGACTCCTAGTCACCAATCCTTTGTGTTTAGAGTATAGCAGTGCTAATGTTTACAAGTATTGATTACGCTCCAATTTCAACTTTATTTCATACAGTATCCTGGATTCTTGTAGCTCACGGTGCTCACT
>JABUQX010099177.1:5000-12500 GCA_015478945.1 Trachelipus rathkii
TTCATTGTCCAGCATTCAGATCCATACAACAATATCGGTCTCAGAATTGTTTTATATGTTAACAGGGTAACCTCCAATTCAGGGGAGCCAACAGTATCGAAGCAAATTTAGAACTGTTAACACCGCTCACAGTTCGTAAAATGGTAAGAACAATTAAACTCCCCTAATTGGGGAGTTTAATTGTTCTTACCATTTTACGAACTGTGAGCGGTGTTAACAGTTCTAAATTTGTTACTGATACTGTTACTCCCCGAATCGCACCCTGTGTGACCCTTGACCCGAGTGGGGGCGGGGAGATCTGCCAGAGGTCACTGTCAAGATTGACTTGCCTTATTCTTCTGGGAAGATAGTAATCTTTCAGAGAAAAATGGTAGATTTCCTTTTAGCCTGGTCTAGTGGTAATAGCAGCCACCAGCAGGGTGCGGGTTCGAAACCCAACAAGGGGAGTTTAATTGTTCTTACCATTTTACGAACTGTGAGCGGTGTTAACAGTTCTAAATTTGTTACTGATATATATATATATATATATATATATATATATATATATATATATATATATATATATATATATATATATATATATATATATATATATATATATATAACATATATAAATATATATATATATACTTCAATGTCGAAAGTGAACCTAAATTAAATTATGTGATATGATCCGACGAATGGAAAAATTTGGATGACTCCTAAGGTAACCAACCTTTCGTAGAAAGTCTGCTAGTCGGCCAAAACTGATGAAAAGTTATTAGTGTTGGTGATTAATATAAAGGTTTTGTGCATGATTCTGTGACTCAACGTTATATCTGCAATAATTCTCAATTTGTATATGAAGTAATTATCTACTTAGAAACAGTACAAATACAGGAGACAGGTAAAGAAGAAAGAACAGAGTAATCACTCAATTAGGAGGAAAGCGTGAATAAAGGGAACGAAATATAAAGAAACTCTTACAAAACAAAAAAAGAAAAAAATTAAGAAAGCAAAACTTTGATAAGAATTGATAATTTATTCAAGCTCACTTAAAACTAGGTTAAAAATATTCGTCAGTCGAGACCATTTGGGAGGAGTTAAGTGCCGGTGTTGTAAATTTGTGGAAAGGTTTTATGTTCTTACAAAAAGTTTTATGTGTTTTTTTTTTTTATAATATAAAAGTGTATAAATTGCTGTCGAATAACGGAAAGGTTTTAAAAATTTGAAATTGGTTTTGTAATCTCGGAGATAGTGTATCTATTTTTTAACAAATATTTAAATTTCTTAGTATATGTGGGGGATTTTAAAGAATTTTAAATAATTAAATAAAGTTTTTAATAAATAAATTGAGTAGTGTATGTATTTTTTAACAAACATTTAAATTTTTTAGTATATGTGGGGGATTTTAAAGAATTTTAAATAAGTAATTTAGGATTTAATAGATAAATAAGATAGATAAATAGATAAATAGATAAATAGATAAATAAGGTGTTAACGGGTATTATTGTGGGTATATTTAGTGAGCGGGGTGGTGGCCTTAGGTGTTGGGAAGTGCCTAGGGTGGGGAGTCCCACAAAGCGTGCAGCCTGAGCGAGTATAGTATATAGGAGAAGGGAAAAGATGGGGAGGAGGGAGGTAATTAGAGTGGGATGTATGAACGTGAGGGGGGTAAACGAGGATTTGAAGAGGGAGGAAGTGGGGTTAATGTTTGAAGAAAAAAGGTTGGATGTGCTGGGGATAACTGAAACTAAGTTGAAGGGAAAGAGGGAGGTGGACTTTGGAAAATACAAGGGGGTGATATCAGGGGTGAATGAGAGAGTGAGGGCGAGGGAAGGGGTGGGAATAGTTATGAGGAAAGAGGTGTGGGATAAGGTAAGGGTGTGTAGTCAGGTGAGTTCCAGGATAATGTGGGTGAAAGTGAAATTTGGGGGGGAAATGTGGGTTTTTATATGCGCATATGCACCAGTGAATGGAGCGAGGGAGGAGGAGAGAGAAAGATTCTGGAGTGAGTTGAGTGAGTGTTGGGAAAGTTTTGGGGTAAATGATAAAATTTGTCTATTGGGAGATTTGAATGCAGGAGTGGGAAGGGAGGGGGTGGGAAGAATAATAGGACCATTTGGGGTAGGGGAGAGGAATGTTAATGGAGAAAGTCTGTTAGAGTTGTGTGCTGAAAGAAGAATGATAGTGGGGAATACTTGGTTCAAAAAAAGTGAGAATCATAAGTATACATGGAAGAGTGAGATAACGGGGGGAGGGCGGTACTGGATTATGTGTGTGTAAATGGGAAGGATAGAGGCAGATTGCTAGATGTAAATGTATTTAGAGGGGCGGGGAGGGGGATATCGGATCACTATTTGGTGGTTGCTAGGATAAGGGTGGGAGGAGAGGTGATGGTTAGGGAGAGGGGGAAAAAAGGAGAGTAGAAGTGATAAAGGTGGAAAAATTGGAGGAGATAGTGTGTAAGAGGGAGTTTAGGAGAGGTATGGAGGATAGGTGGAGAGACGTGAGAGGGACAGGAATGGGGGAGGTGGAGGGGGAGTGGAGGAGATTTAAAGAGGCAGTATGTGAAGAGGCTAGAAGGGTATGTGGAGTAAAAAGGGTGGGTGCAAGCAGAAGGAAAGGGAGTGAATGGTGGAATGAGGAGGTGAAGGAGGTGGTGAAAAGGAAAAAGGAGGCTTATGTGAAATGGTTGGGAAGTAGGAGAGAGGAAAGCTGGGAGGAATATAGAAGGGTTAGAGTGGAAGCAAAGAGGGCGGTGGAGAGGACGAAGAGAAGAGCAAAAGATGAGTGGTGTAGAAAAGTGACGGAAAATTTTGAATCGGGGAGTAAGATGTTCTGGAAAGAAGTGAATAGAAAAAGGAAGAAGAAGGAGGGGTTGGGGGAGAGGATTAAGGGAGGAGATGGGGAGTGGATAGGAGGAGAGGAAAGGGTGAGGAAGAGGTGGGGGGAGTATTTTAGTGGATTATTGAATGAAGTGGGTGGGGGAGGGGAGGAAGATTTGCAAGAGGTGAGGTTGGGGAATGAATGGGGGAGGGAGGGGGAGGATGAAATACAAATGGAGGAAATTATTAGGGCCTTGAATAAAGGAAAAAAAGGGAAGTCCGCAGGTCTGGATGGTGTGAGAATGGAAATGTTGCAGAAGGGAGGTATAGGGGTGGAGGAATGGCTGTATAGGTTATTTAATATATGTTGGAGGAGTGGTGAGGTACCACAGGATTGGGAGGATGGTTGTTTGGTCCCCCTGTATAAGGGGAAGGGGGATAGGATGGAATGTGGGAATTATAGAGGTATATGTCTTTTAAGTGTGGTAGGGAAAGTGTATGGGAGAATATTGATTGAGAGAGTGAGAGGTTTAACGGAGGGGGGAATGGGGGAAGAACAAGGAGGATTTAGGGAGGGAAGAGGGTGTGTGGACCAAGTGTTTACACTAAAGATGCTTGTGGAGAAAAGTATAGAGAGGAAAGGGAAAGTGTATGGATGTTTTTTAGATTTAGAGAAAGCATATGATAGAGTGAAAAGAGGTGAATTGTGGAGGGTGTTGGAGGAAAATGGAGTGGGGGGCAAATTAGGTAAAGGTATTAGGGCCTTTTATAGGAATAGTAGAATGTGTGTGAGGGTGTTAGGAGGGGAGAGTGAGATGTTTGGGGTGGTGAGAGGATTGAGGCAGGGGTGTGTAATGTCACCGTGGCTTTTCAATTTGTTTATGGAGAGTGTTTGCAGAGGAATGGTGAGGGAGGGGAGGGGGTGGAATTGATGAATGGGAATGATAGAAGGGAAGTGAACATGATACTGTTTGCGGACGATACTGCCCTTGTGGCGAAGAACGCGGAAGGGCTGAGGTATTTGGTGAGGGAGTTTGAGAGAATGTGTGGACAAAAGGGGCTTAAAATAAATCCAGGTAAGAGTAAAGTGTTAGTGTTTGAGGAGGAGGAAAGAGAGGAGGGGGAGGGGTCAGAGGTTAGAGTAGGGGGTGTAGTATTGGAAGAAGTAAAGATCTTTAGATATTTAGGGATGGACTTGGGTAAGGGGGGAGGGATGAAGGAGGAGATAGAACATAGAGTAGGAGAAGGAATGAGAGCTTTGAGTAGTCTGAGAGAATTATGGAAAGGGGGGGATTTATCACAGAAAGTTAAGATAAGTATGTTTGAAAAAATTTGTGTACCAGCGGTGTTGTATGGGTGTGAAACGTGGGGGTTGAATGCCAGGTCCAGGAAGAAGTTGGAAGTATTTGAGATGAAGGGGTTGAGAGCGGTTTGTGGGGTTAGTAGAAGGGAGAGGATTAGGAATAGGGTGGTGAGGGAGAGATGTGATTGGAGGAATGGGTTGGTGGGAAGAGCGGAGAAGGGAATGCTAAGATGGTATGGGCATCTAGTGAGAATGGAGGAACAGAGAGTGGTTAGGAGAGTTTGGGAGGCGGAGGGGATAGGAAGGAGAGGAAGGGGGAGACCAAGAAGGAGGTGGATGGATGGAATAAAGGAGATGCTGGAGGAGGGAGGGATGAGGGAGGAAGAGGGTAGGGTGTTGGCGAGAGATAGAGTGGGGTGGAGGAGGTGGGTGAGGGCGAGATGAGAGGAAGAGTGAATGAGAGGCTGTACGTACCACTACCCCGCAAAAGGGAAAAAGTATAAATAAAATAATAATAATAATAATAATAAAAATATATATATATATATATATATATATATATATATATATATATATATATATATATATATATATATATATATATATATATATATATATATACTATATATACTACTCTATATATATATATATATATATATATATATATATATATATATATATATATATATATATTTATATATATACGGTATATATATATATATATATATAGGATCATGTCTGTTATCCGCATCCACTTCCATATACATATCGATTGCATGGATCCGAACATTTTTTGTTTTATTTTATTTTTACCTTATTGTTATTTTCCTAATTTACTTTTAAATAATATTAAAAAAAACCAGTCCCAATTATTTATTTAAACTATGTAACCTAACATAACTTAACTTAACATTTCTTAACCTAACCAAACTTATATTAGTGTTTAATTTATTTCACTTTCCATTGTTTCAATAAACAAATTCACAACTAAACATGCTGTAATAAACTTATATAATTAGAAAAAAAGTTCAAACTTTTTTCGCTACGCGCGCTGTTGTACATTTTGTTCGATAACGTAAATTATGAAAAAAAATTGACTTCGGCTACATTAGTCACAGATAATTGACAAGCCCCTATATATATATATATATATATATATATATATATATATATATATATATATATATATATATATATATATATATATTTATATAAAATAAAAATATTTATATATATATATATATATATATGGTTAAGAGAAGTGTCTAAAGCTCACATCATGCAACTCGAGAACAGCAGCACCTACAGTAAAACAAATTATATATATCGAAGCCTTCAAAGGTGGGGTTATTTTAATTTATTCATTTATTTTTTTTTTTGCATTTATTCGTCGGAAATATTTTTAAACATTTCACCATTTGGGGGCTCGAGCCGACCTTGAGACAAGAGGAGGGGACACCAGAGCCGAGACCCCGACTCCTGACATCTTAGCGGTTTCACCTATGGTATTCCTTTAGTTAAAATAACATAGTGTTATTCTTCTTTTAACTAAAGGAATACCATAGGGTAAACCGCAAAGATGGCAGGAGTCGGGGTCTCTCGGCCTCCCAGTGGACGACGGGGGGACCTCTGTCCCCCGTTGGCTCGAGATAACTAAACTGAAAGAAACTTTAAAAGATATATTCCGACAGATAAATGCGAGCAAGAAAGAGGAAAGGCTAAAACATTGGAATTTTTAAACTATTTTTCATTAAAGTTAAGTTAAAATATAATTTGTGTTACTGCCAGGTTGCTTAAATTCTCAGTTGTGATGTCACCATTAAGGTACTCCCAACATATATATAAATAAAAATATATATATATACTAGTTCTATATATATATATATATATATATATATATATATATATATATATATATATATATATATATATATATATATATATATATATATATATATATATATATATATATATATATTTTAATATTTTAATTTAAAAAACAATATTCATGTGACAAGATAAGGAAATTTATTGATTTTACGCCATTGCTTTGTTAAGGTTATATTTTTTCTTCTGTCAGAATGGTATCAAAAATAATCTTTAACGTGACTGACGTGAGCGTGGTAACTTAGTGAGCGTGGTAACTTCGTGAGCGTGGTAACTTCGTGAGCGTGGTAACTTCGTGAGCGTGGTAACTTCGGAGTAAGCGTGTAGAATTCGTAGCACAGAATAGACTCGTATACCTACTAGAATAGAACTGTTACCGAAAAGGTCAACACGTGTGTTTAGTAAGATGTTATATAAACCGAATTCGACTAGGGAAAGGCTGAAGGCCTTGGGCGACAGTAACTACCGTCTAAAATGGGACCCACTCTGCGGCCACTTCCGTCAGAATGAGGGCGAGCTATGGCCACTTCCAGAAGCTCTAGGGAAACTCGAAGTGAGTTTGGGAAACAGTCACTACCGTTTCAAGAAACAGTACTTCGGCCACTTCCGTAAGCACTGGCGCCGAATCGGCCACTTCCGTATTCGACTAGGGAAAGGCTGAAGGCCTTGGGCGACAGTAACTACCGTCTAAAATGGGACCCACTCTGCGGCCACTTCCGTCAGAATGAGGGCGAGCTATGGCCACTTCCAAAAGCTCTGGGGAAACTCGAAGTGAGTTTGGGAAACGGTCACTACCGTTTCAAGAAACAGTACTTCGGCCACTTCCGTAAGCACTGGCGCCGAATCGGCCACTTCCGTATTCGACTAGGGAAAGGCTGAAGGCCTTGGGCGACAGTAACTACCGTCTAAAATGGGACCCACTCTGCGGCCACTTCCGTCAGAATGAGGGCGAGCTATGGCCACTTCCAAAAGCTCTAGGGAAACTCGAAGTGAGTTTGGGAAACGGTCACTACCGTTCCAGTAAACAGTACTTCGGCCACTTCCGTAAGCACTGGCGCCGAATCGGCCACTTCCGTATTCGACTAGGGAAAGGCTGAAGGCCTTGGGCGACAGTAACTACCGTCTTAAATGGGACCCACTTGTCGGCCACTTCCGTCCAAGTGAGGGCGAGCTATGGCCACTTCCAAAAGCTCTAGGGAAACCCGAAGGTTTGGGAAACGGTCACTACCGTTCCAGGTAAACAATGCTTCGGCCACTTCCGTAAGCACTGCCGCTAACCAAGTGAAGCTTAGTTAGCTAAAATAAGGTTTCGGCTGGGATGCTATTGCTTCCCTAAAGCGGTTTTTACCACAGTTGCCTAGTGAGATAGCCTAGAGAACTCCCTAGTTGCTTTCTGAAATCCTCAAATCTCGTGCCTCTTATATTCCTCAAAGAAGTTTGAATAAATAAATTATTAACTATAATGAATTACTTTTTAAATAATATTTACATAATCTAAAGAAA
>JABUQX010099177.1:17500-25000 GCA_015478945.1 Trachelipus rathkii
GTAGTAATTAACTTACCTATGATTGTCAAGTTAAATGCTTTGGAAATTTTTGGTTCAGTCGAAACTTGCATTCATAGATGCCAGAATCTCTCGTTTGAGCACTGGTCACTTTGGAGAAGCCAATCAGGAGAACCATACTTGCGTGCAGGGCTAAATCGTTGATCGGAAGTATACGAATACAGCCCTGCAGTTAGAACATGAGAATCTCTTTTCCATCCAAGTTACCTGAATATATATATATATATATATATATATATATATATATATATATATATATATATATATATATATATATATATATATATAGATATATATATATATATATATATATATATATATATATAAAGGAGAGAGAGAGAGAGAGAGAGAGAGAGAGAGAGAGAGAGAGAGAGAGAGAGAGAGAGAGAGAGAGAGAGAGAGAGAGAGAGAGAGAGAGAGAGAGAGAGAGAGAGAGAAGAAAAATAGAGAAGATTAAGAAGAAGTAGAAGAGCTGCAGCTACAGAACTACAGAACGCCAACTAGCACAGACTTTACAGTCCACTCAATTACAGTATGTTAAGTACCTATTTGTTGTTTTGGGTATGTGATTTATTTTTTGTCTTTAATGTATTTACTGTCTTAAATTTTGAGCTAATGCATTTATAAATTTTTAACATAGTAGTATCATTAGTCTATTGTTTTACTTATTTAATGTAACATATGAGTTTGTTCAGTTAGAACATATTTGTTTCTAAGTATCAAACAACATACTTGCTTATAATTGCTTTATAAAGAGGAACTATTATATTTTTAGATTTATTTTCTAAGTTTCTGGCAAAAAAAAAACTAGAGCTTTATTAGTTTTCTTATCAACTTTAGCACATTATTTCGCAAACTCTAAATCCTTATTAATAGATCATAGTCATAGATCTTTTTCCTCAGTGACAATTTTGGCAACTGAGTCGTCTATTGTTTAATCATATTCGTTGTCCCTAATCCCAAAATGTGTAACTTTACATTTGTCGGTATTAAATTTTATTTGCCATGTTTTTGATCAATTTACAATCTTATTCAAATCGCTTTGAAGTAATTGATAATCTTTCTCACAATTTATGCGATTTACAAGTTTCGTATCTTCCGCAAATTTCGAAATATTGCCCAAAACATTATCATCTTTGTCATTTAAATATATAATAAATAAACGGTATTGGACCCAGGACAGATGTTTGTGTTGCATCACTAATAATATTCACTCATTGTGAACACTCTCTATTGATAACGACACGTTGTCGTGGATCCAATTAACAATTTTTAATCCAATTTAAAAAATTTCTCGAATACCATGAATTCTAAGCTTTTTCCAATGATCTTTGATGAGGGACGGTAGAAAATGCATTTTGAAAGTTTAAGTAAATGAAATCAAAAGATTTATAACACTGGGCGACAACAAATTTTCATCAGAGATATTGTTGTGTTTTCTTTACAGCATTTTTGACGCTGAATTCAAGTCTGCAATCAGATTTGTAGTAGCCCGTAGGGTTTTTATGAGGAAGAAATTTTAACAATTTTACAGATTTTACTATTTCATATAAAGAAACGTTAGTTTTTAAACATTTTACTTAATTTATCTTGTACAGTTTTGCTTATTTAGCCACATATTGTTACTTACTTTTGTCATCGTACGTCTGGAAATATCATCACGTGCATTTTCAGACTTATGGCGCCATGGATGTGGTCTTTACTCTTTAGATAATCTTTGTCTTCTGTAGCCGAAAGCTGTGCTGTGCTTTTATTATTTTGAATTTTCTCGGATCAAACAGCACGTGCCTCGACAATGTAAAAATAACCCAAACAAATTTTTGCTTTGTCTGTGGATGTTTCACAACCACAACACAACAACGAACAATTACAACAGACCTAAGAAAATATACAATATGTATTTTGGTTGCCCTTAGGTTAGTGGTTCAAGTGGGGTATAGCGTACCCCGGGGAAGCAGTGATACTTAAAGGCCAAAGAAGTAGCCTCATGATCACTTGTGAGTGTATGATAGATCTGTATCAAGTGAGGATATAGATATATATATATATATATATATATATATATATATATATGTTATATATATATATATATATATGTTGTTATGTTATATATATATATATATGATATAGTTATATATATATATATATGAAAGAGAGATATATAGAGAGAGAGGTAATCCTATAAACTAGCATGACTGTAATGAGACGTAATCTGCTTTTGCATTAATAAGAATAGGTTTATTTTGATGACCATAACAACTGGGAGGTCAAGTCAAATAAGACATAATGACAGTGTGTAGGGAATTGTAAATGGCATAATAAAGAAAACGAAAAATATGGATATGGTGATTTTATAGTAATCAACAACAATATTCTACAAATTACAATGTGAAAATGCAGCATAAAGGTGTCTAATAATGGGTTGTACCCCTCTGGCCCTGAACTTCCTCCAAGCGATTCGGCATTGATGAAATGATCTTGAGATGGTCTCCTGCGGGATGTTGTCAAAGCGTTTGCAAGCCCTGAGTGTGGATTGGACGGAGCATGTTCACGGGGTCGAACACGCCTACTTCCAACAAATCCCAAACATGTTCAATGAGATTCATGTCCACCCTCGCAGAAATGGCCAGAGTCTGATCCCCACCTGTTGTAGGTACCGTTGACGACCTGTGTAGTGTGCTGTGTGGCGTTGTCATGGAGTAACAAAAATACGTCAATGAAGGACGCAAAAGGCACTATATACTCTTGGAGGATGTCTTCCGCATACCTTTCAGCCGTTAGCGTTCCTCCGTCCGCTCACGATATGCAATGCCTTGCGAGCACCTAAACAAATGCCTACCCACACCATCACAGAGTCACCTAAAAAAATCTTTGGGGAGATATTGCAAGCAGAAAAGTGCTCACCCGCATGTCTCCAAATTCGTCGACGTCCATCTAAGTCCATAAGTTGTGAACTGACTCCAACTGTGAGTGTCCGATCTCCATGCGCTTAGAAAATGAAATCAAAATTCGATGCTCCCTGATCAGGAGAGGGCCGAAGGCAGACCTTGTAATACGTACCCACGTTCATTCTGTCGTCTTCACTGTACGCTCGGAAATGGGCACATTTCCGACCTCACGGAGCCTGTGTTGTAGCTGTACGCTTGTTTGGAAACGATCACGAAGCACTGCCAGACGGATGAATCTGTCATCTCTCTGACGTCGTCCTCGGGCGACTCTGACCATGTCATCTACGGTTGCTGCCAGTCTCCCTGAACCGATTTAGCTAATGGATTCGACTGACCGGTCGATTGGCTTCACTCCCGGAGTTGCTGAACCACCTGGTCTCTGAGAATAGTGTGATAACTCCTATGGCACGTTCCTTCTGACAATGTCTTTCCATTGTGACAGTATTTGTCAAGATACGACTTACAGCATAGGGTTTGTTTCGTTAGTTGGTTGGTGTCTTGCCATTGTGTTCTCCTATGAAAGTACTTTCGGGATTTCTCAATTTGGTTGGTTGTCTTCATTATGCCATTTAATTCCATACACGGTGTAGTTATATACGGTATACACTCCGAAGTTATTTATTACCCAAATAAAACCAAATCCTAGCTCTACATTTCCAAAATGAAAGAGTTTACATTATATATACGGGTGATGCATTAAATTTGTCCCCGAGTTTATATATATATATATATATATATATATATATATATATATATATATATATATATATATATATATATATATATATATATATATATATATATATATATATATATATATATATATAATATATATATTACAGGCCTATAGGGGTACAACTTAGAATTATTTTTGTCTTAGGGGTACGCGACCAAAAAAGTTTGGAGACCGCTGCTTTAGGTGACCAAGATAAAGCATGGGCACCTCATCAGATTTGTTCCTATTGTTCAAACGGATTACGCGATTGGTTAAATAAAAAGAAAGCTTCAATGCCGTTTGCTATACCCGTGATATGGAGGGAACCAAGAGATCATCATCATGAAGACTGTTATTTTTGTAGTGTGAATCTACAAGGGTTTTCTGCAAAAAACAAACACCATATTGTATACCCAAACCTAGACCAAACGTAAACCAGTCCGACATAATGAATCACTGCCCATTCCAATTCCCCCTGATGTTGGGCTAGCTTCTATTGCAGATGCAAAGGATGGTGAAGAAGGAGCAGTTGGTGGCATTTCCGGACAGTAAGTAGATCCAGATTAATCGATAGAAGAAAGCCATTTTGAGACAAATCTATTTTCTCAAGAACTGCTGAATGATCTTGTTAGAGACTTATTTCTATCTAAAGAGAAAGCAGAACTTCTCGCCTCAAGACTAAAGGATAAAAATTTACTTGAGGAAAATGCTCTTATCAATTACTACCAAAAGAGGAATTTTAACTTAGCAGCACACTTTACAGTAGATGGTCCTCTTTGTTATTGCTACGATATAGGTTTATTATTCCTTGATTTGTCTCAGACGTATGCAGCATCTGAGTGACGTTTCTTTATAGTTTTATCTCGAAGAAGCCTGAAAGCAGTTCTTTTGCATTATGGTAATGTAATGCCATATATCCCCATAGCCCATTCGGTCTATCTCAAAGAGACAAATGACAATATGGATATACTGCTTAAAGCAATCAAATATCACAGTCATCAATGGAATCTCTGCAGAGATCTGAAAGTTATAGGCATGCTAATGGGAATGCAAGTTGGATTTACAAAATATTGTTACTTTCTTTGTTTCTGGGACAGTCGTGCTACTATTGAACACTATGTTAAACGTGATCGACCTCTTAGGACTGCATATGTCCTAGGAACAAGCGGTGTCCAGTCTGTTCTCTTGGTTGATCCCAAAAATCTTTCTACCACCACTCCACATTAAACTTGGCTTAATGAAGAATTTTGTTAAAGCAATGGGGAAAGTGAATTCAGAGGGGCTCAGATACCTTTCTCAGAAATTTCCGAAAGTACAGCAAAATTGAAGGATGGAATTTTTTTTTGTTGGACCACAAATCAGGGAGGTTTTAAATGACATGGATTTTGAAAGGCTCTGGTCCTCTTGAATTGAAAGCGTGGCTTTCTTTCAAATGGATATGCAAAACTTTCTTGGAAATAATAAGTCATCTGAATATAAAAGTAGTATTGAGAACCTTCCTGATGCTAATAAAGAAATGGATTGTCGCATGTCTTTGAAAATGCATTTCCTTCATTCCCATCTAAACCATCTAAAGTGACGATCAAGGGGAGCGCTTCCATCAGGACATTAAGACTATGGAGACTCAATGTCAAGGATTTCGAAAGCATGATGGCTGACCATTGTTGGATGCTATATCTTGAAAATCCAGACTAAACTTATAAAAGAAAATCACAAAATCAACGTTTTTAAGGCTTTTTATTTAGAAAATTTTAATTATGCAATAAGTTTATTTATATTCTTTATATAACTATTAATTTTTGCAAGAGTGCACATAATTGTTCATGGAAATAAATTCTTTGCGCGAATTTTGAATATTTATTACCTTACATTTTCAATAAAACACAAAAATAATAATTTATCTTTATTTCAAAAACTTTACGTGATAGAGTAAAACTGAAGCCAGATTTGGAATCAGCGTCAAAAATGCATTCAGAAAAGTGTAATGTGGTCTGTGATGAAAAAAAGTTTAATTTTTGTTGACCAGTGTAATTATCGACATGATCCACATTAGAAATTTCTAATAAATTTGCTAAGCATGATCTATTTCTTGAGTGATTTCATGATATTAATTGGTCTGTATTTATTCGGAAGCTTACGATCTCCTCTTCTGAAAATGGGAGTTACAGTATATTAGCAAGTTTGAAATCATACGATACTAATCCTTCTTGCAAAGACTTACTGAAAAGCACTGTCAAAGGTTTTCCTATTATATCTACCAAATTTTCAGATACATGGTATAAAATCCATCTGGTCCAGGTGATTTATTTATTAAGAGATTAATTATCAATCTGGAAAGAAACTTTCTCTTCTAAAATTTCAAATGTATAAAGATCATGTTTTGCATGAAAATACTTTATATTTTTCATGTTTGCCAAACTATCTAGATTCTCTCTCTTGACAACTTTGATTATAAAATAATTTAAAATGTTTGTCACATAATTTCTTTATAGTATATGATTAGTAATTTGCAGTTTGACGTCAAACTTTGAACTATTATTATTTTACACTGAGAGAGAAGGCTTCCAAAGATTATAAGCTCTAATTTTATAATTTAGGGGTCTCTGATTTTATTGTTAAACCGTCTTGGTATCGAATTTGGTAAAATTTCTTTCATTTTATATTTTATAAAGACCTTTTCTTTGTCATTAAATATTAGTTGAAAAAAGTTCCACAATGCCTTAATTAGCGCATTGGCGGATTGATACGCTCTGCTATAAACAATTTGCTTTTTAAAAATCGATAATTTCAAAACTTCTTACCAAGTTCAAGTGTTCCACCATTATAAATAGGTTTAGACCTATTACTAATGGTGGATCAGTTAAACTTGGCAAGAAGTTTTGAAATTGTTTCCCCTAGTTGGGTAATCAATTATTTGTAAAAGAAAACTATCTCCTAAGAATTTTTGTAATCTATTTACTTAGGCATCTAAATCAGGTAAATTGAAGTTGATATTTGGGCAGTAAAAGTCCCCTAAAATTATTGTATATCATTCAAATATTTTGCTTAATTCGGCATACAAAGGTAAATCAAACACTGCTGATGAGGACGGTGGACGATATACATTAGTTAAATTCAAATTTACTTTTAAAGTTTTCATTTTAACTCCGATTAAATCAATTTCATTAGCATCAGATAGTTCTAGCTGAGAAGTTTGGTATGTCTTTTTATAAATCATGAACGTCCTGCCCACTCAATATTAGTTTCCGAATATGCTTTTGATAAATAGCTTAAACCATGAATTTGAAATTCTAAAAAAAATGCTATCTTTAAAGTTTCAATATATATCCGTGATTGCAATTATATCATTGTTTCTATCTATGCTCTTTTCTATCATAGTTCTATAGTTTTTTCTATATACAGCTTTGAATTTATTTAGTTTATTTCTAATACTCCTTGTCTCCTTGCATAAAAATAAATAGCATTCTTTAAGCAAATATCGATAAAGGACTTGGACTGTCGTCGAAAAGCCTGTTTCTGACAGAATTAATCTCTATGAGTATTTTCATATTTCTGTATGCCAAGGAGTCAACCTAGCTCCTGAGTGCTGCGTCATTTAAATAAGCCGCATCGTTCCTAAAATATAATATGTTTGATCAATAAATTTACCCAAATTAGCAAAGAGACTTTTTAATCCATGCAAATTTTTTCCAGTCTGGTGTTGAAAAATATTGACTTGCTGGAAAATTTTAATCATATTAAGATGCGAAGCAAATTCCAAAGCATATAGAGTTACGCGATTTTTCTTTTCAACGATTTAATTAGTCTCTATATTTGTTG
>JABUQX010099177.1:32500-35000 GCA_015478945.1 Trachelipus rathkii
TATTTTTTTTTTTTTAGGAATATTATTTATTACGTTTATTTGGTCCTTATTATATTTTAATATTAATTATTATTAATTATTATTATTCTTATTATTATTATGTAATTATTATTAGTATTATGTTTTATCATTAATTATTATTATGTAATATTATTATATTATTATTATTATTAAATTTTTATAAATTATAATCACTTTATTATTAATATTAATTCTTTTTAATATTATATTAATTTTATTATTAATTATTGTATTATTATTATTATTATTACTTATTATTAATTATTAATTATGATTCATTATTTATTTATTTATTATTATTATTATTATTATTATTAATTATTATTATTATATTTATTATTATATTATTAATTATTATTAATTATTATTATAATTATTATTAATTTAATTAATATTGTCCCTATTTACCTTTAATTTACTAGAAACAAATATACTGGTGGCAATAATTATTCCAGATAATGTCTTAAGACTCCTAAATATAGTATATCATTAGTCATTTATATCAACTTAATAATCAATCCTTATGCCGTTTAGATACAATTATTCATACTTCAGCACTCTTATACTTTATGGCCTGTAAATTTTTTGTTTCTTAAATTACTGGTATTTTTGTAATATCTAGTCTTTTCTACAATATATATTTATATATTGTCTTTTAAATACGTGTAATGTGTTTGAGCAATATTCTCGTGCAAACTTTTGTGATATATATAGTATAATATAAGATATAATGTATATATATATATATATATAATATATATATATATATATATATATTATAAAATCATATAATATAATATATAATATAAATATATAGTATAAATATATATATCATATATATTATATATTATCTATAATATATGTAATATTAGTACATATAAGATATCCATATAAATATATATTATATATAACTAATATATATATATATAGTATATATATATATATATATATATATATATATATATAAGTCAGTATAATTATATAGTATATAATTTATAATTTATATATATAAATATAAAAATTATTTATATATAAATTATATCTTTATATATAAATATATAATATATATAATATAATATACTATATATTAAGTATATAATATATATATTCATATTATTATATATATATATATTAATATATATATATATATATTTATTTATATATATATATATATATTATATATAGTATTAAATATATTAGTATATATATAATATATATATATACTATATATATATAATATATATATATAATATTAATATATATATTATAATTATTATTGATTATTATTAATTATTATTATTATTATTATTAATTATTATTGATTATTATTATTTATTATTATTTATTAATATTGTCCACTATTACCTTAAATTACTAGAAAAACAATATTACTGGAATCGATTCACTTCTTATTTGATACTAACACACAATATACAAGATTACATGCCAAGAATTTACTATCAATTAATTCAGTAACTAATGCTTTTTTTTTAGATAAATTATTCAAATTACTTTTCAGCGCTCTTATAACCTTTAAGGCGCCTGTAAATTTTTGTTTCTTAAATTACTGAATTTTTGTAAACTGAGACATTCGAAATAAAAAATCTGTTATATTCGTTCTTTTAATCGGTTAAAGGCTTTAGCAATATTCTCTGCAAACTTTGTGATATTATTAGTATAGTATATATATATAGTATATATATATCTATATATTTTTTTTCTTGTATTATATAATATATATAATATGAATATAGTATAGTATATATATATAATATATATAGTATGTATATATTATATATATATATATATATTAAATAAATATATAAATATACATATATTATAGTATATATTATATATAATATATATATATATATAATATATATATATGTATATAATATATATTATATATATATAT
Source organism: Trachelipus rathkii (assembly GCA_015478945.1). Taxonomy (NCBI): domain Eukaryota; kingdom Metazoa; phylum Arthropoda; class Malacostraca; order Isopoda; family Trachelipodidae; genus Trachelipus; species Trachelipus rathkii. The sequence continues at coordinate 34,437 of JABUQX010099177.1, forward strand.
ATATTATATTATATATATAGTATATATATACTATATATAATATTATATATTTATATATATAATATATATTATATATAAAAATATTTATATATAAATATATTTATATATATATATATATATATAGTATATATAAATAATATTATATATATATATATAGTATATATATAGTATATATATATTATATAGTATATATATATATATATATTTTATTCTGTAATATTTTAAATATATATATATATATATATATATATATATATATATATATTATATTATATATATATAAATATATATATAATAATATATATATATTATAATATATATAATATATATATATATATAAGTATTATATATTATATCTCATTTTTAATTCTCTTCTCAATTTCTTTATATTTTTAAAATTTTTATTCTTTATATGTTTATAACTACTAAATTAGATATTTTAAAAAAATTTTGCTTTCAAACTGACATAGTTTTCGAACTGGCAAAAAAGCCCTTAAATAACTTCCATACCACTATTTTATATTTCTCAAATGTAGCATCGTCACAGTGAATATATCTTATTCA
>JABUQX010099177.1:40000-44146 GCA_015478945.1 Trachelipus rathkii
GAGAGCCATCGTACATCGGTATGCAGTAATAAACGCTCAAAATTCTCTTCATTTTCGTGGCATAGCTGTCGAAAGATACGGTCATTTAAAGAGTGAGATTTGATTTTATTTACTGATTTAATAACGATGTTCAATGTATCATGTAGTCGTCCACTAAGATGCCTTGCAGCTAAGTGTTCTCGATGAATAATACAATGAAGAGTAAATATTTGTGGAACTGCTTTTTTTAAATGAGCTATAAATCCACGATATCGACCTATCATAGCTGGCACCCCATCTGTTGCACAAGCAATGATATTTCTGATGGGAATATTTTTGATATTAAAGAAATTTTTAGCAACCTTAAAAATTGTTGAACCTTTTGTGTCAAGAACCATTTTTTCCGCAAAGAGAAACTCTTCAACAATTTCTTTAGTAGAACTTACATATCGGACGTATGCCATAAGCAAGGAATTCATCTGTCACGTAAGATGACCATCGAGTTGATAGAGAAATTCCTCGTTTTTTAAAGTGTCACATAGTTTGTTTTCAATATCTTTTGCCATTTCATCTATTCTTGATGATACTGTGTTATTACTGAGAGGAATTGAGGTTGTTATAACACTTTTACCTGGGCAAATCATTGTATCCAAAACTTCATTAATTACTGGCAGTAGAAGAGTTTCACCAATATTGTGCGATTTGCCACATTTTGCAATCATCATTGAAATTTTATAAGATAAAACAAGCCCTTTCTCTAAATCTGTAGTTTTCTTGGCAAACATCCTTTTGATGCTTTTGCAGATTTTTGAAATTAATGTTCATTTTGCGAAAGTATTCCACATCTTTATCCATTTTGTCAGGATGCATTCTTTTTAAATGTTTTACCATTCTTGAAGCCTTCAAAATGGCTTCATTTGAAGAATTTTTTTTCGCACACACTAAGCAAATGATTTGTTCTTTTATTAAACGGGATTTGCAATGAATCATATTTAAGGGACTCATCTAGTATTGTTGAGATAATAATAATAAAATGAAAATAAATCGAGGAAACAACGGAAGCCTTTCTGAATGTTTTCTGCAGCTTGTTCAACTTTTATAATTTTAAAACGTTCTTGAACTTTCTATATACGGCGGATATATATATTTTTGTAGGTCTATGTATATTTTCCATATATGTATACTATGTATACGTTACATATAATGTATATGTATACCTATACATATATATATATTATATATAATCTATTTATTATTACCATTATTATTATTATTGTAACAACACTTTTTTCCGCTTGAGCGGGGTAGTTGTACACGTACAGCCTCCTCATTCACACCCCCCATCTCGCCTCACCAGCACCTTCTCCACCCCCTCATGCCTCGCAACATCATACCTCTCCCCCCTCCCTCCTCCTCCCAACAATCTCCTTAATTCCATCCATCCACCTCCTCTTGGTCTCCCCTTCCTCTCCTCCTATCCCGTCCGCCTCCCAATACTCTTCTTACCACTCTTTGCTCCTCCATTCTCACTAAATGCCCCATACCATCTTACATTGCCTTCTCTCGCTCTTCGCACCAGATCCATTCCTCAATCAAACACCTCTCCCTACCACACTATTCTGTCCTCTCCGTCTCTGCTAAACTCCACAAACCGCTCTCAACCCTTCATGCTCATACTTCAACTTTTTTCTAGACCTGGGCATTCAACCCACCGTTTTCACACCCATACATCAACGCTGGTACACAATTTTTTTCAAACATAACTTATCTTAACTTTTTGTGACGATCCTCCCCCTTCCATATTTCTCATGCAGACACTCAAGCCCTCATTTCCTTCACGCTATTCTATTTGCTAATTCTCCTTCATCTCCCTCCCCCTTTACCGTTCAACTCCATCCCTCAATATCTAAAAATCTTTACTTCTTCCAATACTACCCCCCCTACTCTACCCTCTAACCCCTCCCCCTCATCTGTTTCTACTCTCTCAACACTAACACTTTACTCTTACTCCTTCAAAATATATATATATATATATATATATATTATATATATTATATATAAATAAATATATATATATATATATAATAGATATCTCGTATATATATATTTTAGTATATTTACAAATACGGTTATAAGAAAAAATTTTTTTTCTTTATTAAAATAAATTATATTTTTATTTTATCAGCCTCATCGCCCCCTCATCGCCCCCTTGATCTTAACGCCCACCTAATCGAATTTATCGCCCACAAGGGGGCGATATCGCCCAGGTTGGGACCATGATATACATGGATACCAATTTTGGAATATTGTCCCATACGAGGACCCGATCTTCAGTTGTTAGAATCCTTGTATAGTTTGGCAATCTCAACCGAGCCTTAAATGAAATCTAAATTTTAAACAGTCCTTTTAAATACTTGAAGTGAAGAGTTTTGTTCAAATCACGAACTCTTTAACTACTAATACTGTAATCATTAATTTATCTACATGGTTTATTTATTTTAAATTTATATTTTCTTAGTTATTATTAATTTTATACAATATTTTCGTTTAAAATTTTATTACTATATTGTAAGCCTTGAAAATGGGAAGAGGGATTCTTACCCGAAACAAGTCGGCTTATAAATAATTTAAATGTTCCAAATTCTGTTTTGAGTAATACTCCTTTAATAAACATTCGCCTCAGTTTATCATCAGGTTCTATTTCTAATGTTCTTCTAACAAAATATGGAAAACCAGTTCTGAATAAATTTAGGAAACTTGAAAAAGAGATTAAGGAAACAAAATTTGAACTTGATCTTCTATTTTTAAAAGCTTGAAAAATAAACAAAATTTCCCCCAAGTTCATATATTTTAAACTATGGAATAAACGAATGTACGGTTCGAGATCATACAAGAAATGTCAAATGATTCTTCTGAATAATGAAATAATAAATAAAGAGAAGATGATTTAAACTAGCGTCAACAAATGTTAAGAAATTTTCTTCTGACCTAAAACTAACTCTTTCTTGCCTTGACTTCATATTTGCTAATCGTATTTTATCTAGAACCATAGACGGCACTTCCACTACTATTAAGAAAATACATTGTAAAAAACTTTTGTCTTTAGGAAAGGATTTTACACCGATAATATATCGACGAACGATGTAATAATTTTTTTTCCGATTAAATTTCAACGCATAGAGCGTTCAGGTTGCCAAAACAGTTTTTTTTAACTAAAAGAATATCCAGATTAAATCGCAACAGATGGATTCAGAGTCGGTCTCTCCGACCTCAGCGGGAGACGATGGGAGGGACTTCGCCCCCTCTGTCCCACGCGTCGGCCATCGAGCCCCTTAAAAATAAAATTAAAATATTTCTGGAGCCATGAAAAAAACAGCTTTTGGCAACTCTTGGCGCTCCTTTCCTATTGTAGTTTTAAGCTAACACGTGACCAGCTGAAGGGTTCCAGGCGGTGTTTCGGCGATTGTTTTCGTATCAGTCATTTTTATATAAATCCTTTTAAAAGAGTAGTCCCAAATTCAGAATTTTTAATTACAGTTTCCTTTTACTTTAACGAATATGTACAAGAACACTCTTGCCAAGGTTTAAAATTTTGAAGCTATTCCATCGAAATTAACTTTTTCAATAGTTACTCCATTTTGGAAGCTGTTAAGAAAAGTATATATATAATAGTTATTATTATATATATATATTATATATATAGTATATAATATATATATATATTATATATATATATATAGTATATATATATATAAATATAATACATTATATTGTTATTTTAATATTAATATATATATATATAAATATATTATTATATATAAGTTATATATTTATATATATATATTAGATATAAATATATAATATATTAGTTATATATATATATAAATATATATAAATATTGATAGTATATAGTAATTATATTTGGGGCCATTGCCCCCCCCCTCGAATGTTCCAGACACTAAATTTTTAGTATCATACTCCGTATAATATAATGGCAGATTAAATAATTTTATATAACGTGCTGTCAGAAACAATCTCGTAAGTCCTCTTGTTAAAACTAAATTGAAACGCAATCAGAGGAAATGCGACCTTGAATCAGCTGATTTTGAGAATGTGCAAGCGATCGATGACTGAGTATTAATGCTGTACAAGAATTTAAACATTCCA
>JABUQX010099178.1:5000-10000 GCA_015478945.1 Trachelipus rathkii
AATTCTGCGAGCGTTGAGATATGTTCGTCTTTTTATTTCTAAAATACGATGTATGGAATGACAATAATTTTTCATTTTTATGTATATACTTTATGTATTCGTGCAAAAATATAATATATATATAACTATACTATACTATTATATTATATATATATATAGAGATATTATATATATAGTAATATAGTATATATATATATATATATCTACCTAACCTTAGCCGTATGCTCGTGGTGGGCCATGCTCTAAAATGCTGGCACTAACCTAACCTAACTAACCTAACCTACACTTTACTTAATCCTAACTCTCATCTAAATTTGTGTAACTAAATTTAAGCCTAACCTAACTAACCTAACCTGGCCTAAGTTAACCTAATAATTTAATTAATTTATATATATGTTTTCTATCTTCATAAATATATTTTAAAATATATAGTAGTAGCAATATATATTCTCGGAGATATATATATATAATAATATAATTATACAGACATGGTTTTGTTGTGGTCAATGTTGGAGTATGCGAGAGTTTAGTTTCGTTCGAACAAGCTTGTCGTACAAGCCGATCTCAAACGCGCGATATTTGCGCTCGGTTTTAAACTGGAATTTCAGCATAAGTAATATATATTATATATATATATATATACTCATAATATATACATATATAGTATATATATATATAGTATATTAATATATAGTTGATATAATATATATATAATAGCTAATACTATTATTATTATTACTTTATATATATATATTATATACAAGAAGCCGACTCCTGCACTCGTGCTACTCATGCTCAGCACCACAAGTTAACATTATAGAAACGATCTATTTTTGCAAATTTTATCATGTACGATAGAATATTTTTCTTCATTTTTTGCGAAAAGTTGGTCAAATAAATGAATTATTACATAATAAATCCACTTAAACGATTATCCAAAATTGATATAACGAAAAGGGAAGTAATAGCCGCTATTTAACCCGACGCATTTTTTAATTGTTCTTCCAAATGTGAACAAGTTTCTGCAAGACGCTCAAACGCTTGCAAGCTTGCATATAGCGAGCTTGCCAAGGATTCCGACAGTGTGATTTATATTAATGTACTCAAACATGCTAGTCTTACACATGTCCAGACTTGCAGCAAGTTTTTTTTTTTTGAAAACTTACATTTAAAAGATATCACTTCGGGTGGAACAAGAAAATTAACCAAATCAGAAAATTTAAAAAAAAAAAAAACAGAAAATTTTTTTTTTTTCTAATTCAATTTAAACATTTTTAATTTAATTACTTTTATGACATTCAATTAATAACTAACATTTAAATGTGCAATGAAATATAATGAGTTCACATACTTCATCTAGCTCCATCCGAACTCTATAATCCCAACTGCAGCTGAACGTTTGCTCCCTATACATTTCACTCTCAACACTGAGGAGTAAATACATCCGAGAACGCCGGCGACTACACTTATGAAACATGCTAGATACTGTCAGTTGTTTTACACAACTGAGTACCTGCCACCTAGGAAACCAACAACGTAAGTAATAGCTGGCATTGACTAGCATTAGTGATAATTTGACATCGGCAAGAGTATTTTGCGTTTAATATATTTTAACGAATTTATTGTAATCTTTTATAATTAATTTTTAAATATTATATATATAATATAGAATAATAACTATACCTATATATATATATTTATAATCTATAATATATTATATATATATATAATAATATATATAGTATATATATATATATATATATATTTCTTATGGAAAGACTATTCTTTCTAAATAGAAGTCAGTAAGTTTGCATTAAATAATTTGAAAATGAAATTTATTTCGTCTCTAAAAACATATTATTATTTTTACTTAAATTTATATATTAAGTATTTAATTTTGGATTTTTTTATTATCATCAAATATGCGTAAATTATATATATATCTATCGATTTACAAGATATATATATTAATACTATATATATATACGTATATATATAAGTAGAGGTTTATATATATCGTAGTATTATATATATATATATATATATATATATATAGATATTTATCAAGTGGTGTGAAATATGTACATACACCTTTCTACAAACGTTTATTTATTGACGCATATATATATAAATTATAATAGTATATATATATAAATAATATATATATAATATATATATATATGATAGTCATATATATATATCATATTATATATATATAATATATTTTAATATATAAATAAAATTTTTATAATATATGATTAACTATATATATATATATATATATATATATATATATATATATTAATATATGTTTATGGGGATCGTTATATTTAAGATAAGGAGTGTAAGTGGTTTCGCTGTGTGTATCTATGTACGTGTGTGTATATATGTACGTGTATGAAGGAGTGTACTGTGGGTCTTCTCAGCTTATGTTACAAGCATTTTTTAGCAAGTTTGCCCATGCAAATTTAAATCAAAGTTATCAAAAATTTTTAAGTTAAATATTAAAAGCTTGCTGAAGTTTGTAACAAGTTTTTTTTCGCAAGTTTGCCCAGGCAACTTAAAATCAAAGCTAATCAAACTTGATTCAAGTGTACATGCTGTCTGGGAATAGAAACCTTTATACCACATTAAATAGGACTAATCGTGCCCCAAGCAATTGGCGGATATCGTATCTGTGACTTATATTAAAATTTGTTTATATATGATATTTTTTTAAATACTATAGAATAACATATAACAGTTACAATAAACGACATTAAATTTAAAACAAATAAAATAACAATAAGTACTTCAAAACATCACAAGAAAAAAGAATCAACTCTGAATATTATTTTTAATAAAAGTTAAATCCTGAAATGAATAGAAACGTTTTGATTTAATAAGAATCTTTTAATGGAGTAGCTCAAAGGTATTTAATTATATAATAATATATAATATATATATAGTATAATATATATATATATTATATAATATAATAATATGATATTTATAGTATATTATATTATTATATAGAGGAGAGAAGGAGAGAGAGAGAGAGAGGAGAAGAGAGAGAGCACGATAGTAAAGTTACGAGTCGCACTGATATATAATATAATTCTAGTACATATAGTATATTAATATTATATATATATATATATATATATATATATATATATATATATATATATATATATATATATATATATATATATATATATATATATTATATATCATATATATATATATATATATATATATATAACGAATTTATGTGTATCGTTCGATGATTGCCACCAACTTAAGTACATTTATAATTTTTAACGGCTAACTTTGATAATTAGTCTTGCTTAAGTGTCATGCTGCAATTACCCATTAATATGCCTTTCTAATTTTATATTTTATTCCTTAAAATTATTCCAAAATATGACGAATAAAAAACGTTGTGAAATCCAAGAACAAGAGAAGAATAAATGAACGAAGCAGAAACCTCGCAGAGAGGAAGAAAGAAACCAAAGAACAAAAATTGCTTCTTTTCTTCCATAATAAATTATAAATAATTAAAAATTATATATTAATCATTAATTATTAAATATATTTTGAAAGAAAATTTGAGCAAATTTTCTATCAATACAAACCATTACCATTACAAATTACAAATTGAGTTTAAATATTAAAGATATATGTTGGATGAAAAGGGAACGGATGATGCAGTGTGTAGTAGGAAAGTTGTGAATGGCAGAAAGGTGGCTGGTGCAATTAAATCCTTGGTGGATGTAAAAGGACTAAGTCTTGAGTGCGCCAATGTCTTACATGAGGGTATGTTGTTACCTATGTTAATGTATAGTAGTGAAACTATGGTTTGGATTAAGAGGTATAGATCTAAAGTTCAATGTGCTCAGATGGACAATCTTAGGGGCGTGGTAGGTATGAGAAGAATTGATAAAATGAAGAATGAACGCATTATGGAGTTGTGTGGTATGAATAAAAGAGTAAATGAGAGAATAAATGAAAGTAGGTTGAGATGGTTTGGTCATGTTGAAAGGATGAATGATAGTCGGTTGGTTAAGCGGATGTATAGTGGTGAGTGTGCTGGGAATGAAAAGGATGGGAGACCAAAGAAAAAGTGGATAGAGTGTAAAGTAATGCCTGAAGGAGAGGAATTTGAGTTTGGTATAGGCGAGAAGAAATGTGCATAACAGGAGTGAATGGCGGGGTTTTGTGAGGAGGTATGGTTGTGGCCATGAAGCCCTAGGGTGGATTTTTCTAACTGCGACGAGTTCTCACTTTAGGGTATGGAGGGGATGGTAAGGGGTTCTTTCTTTTCGACTTGCATCATCTTCTTCTACTACTATTCTGTTTCCTTTGTATGCTGCGCACCTCACCCTCAATCTGGGGAAAGGAGGTAGATTATATATATATATATATATAATATTAAGATCTACTATGGTAGTATATATATATATATATATATATACTCTATATCATATAGGTCTCTAGATAATAGCTTATGAGTATATATATATATATTATATATATATATATATATATAATATACTACTATATACTATCGAGCCCCCTAATATATAATGTTTTTTTTTTTTTTTTTTTTTTTTTTTTACAGTTGTTCACCCGACCACTCACCGGGCAAGAGCCCTAATTCAAGGAGAGGGAGTGTTCACGCCCTCAGAAAGTCAACGACTAAGCAAATTACGCAGTGAGTCACAGACGCAGGTTTGAGATGGGGAGATTAAATTCAGTAGGAAACACGGAAGATGGAAGAGAATTATTCCACAGAACAGAGTGGCAGGAAAGAAGGAAGCACGCATGCGATAACTAGCCTGGGTTTAGATACGAGCAAAATACAAAACGCATTGTGCAGAATACCAAGCCACCCCTAGTTCTGAGACATCGAGCCGAACGCGAGAGAGTGAGTGAACTGCGAGTTGATAACTACCTCGAGCACCAGCTAGCGGTAACCTATAGAAAGCGATAAAGCACCACAATCGCGCCGCAAAAGA
>JABUQX010099178.1:27500-57645 GCA_015478945.1 Trachelipus rathkii
GCTTCAAAACGGTCTTGTGCTTCAAATATGTTACTATTACAGTAGAAATTAAAATTTTCACCAATTTTAGTTATGGAAACACTAATATGGAATAGATCATATAAATTCATATTTAAAATCGGGTAAATAAATCTTTAAATATAAATTTGCACACCAATAGCAAACTGAACTTGGTTCAATGATATCAGAATTCAAAATGGCGCCACTTCTTTGTTTATAAAAATGACTATTTGAATAGGTCTCTGCATGGGGATCACCAATATATATTTATCGATATATCGGTTTTGGACTCTAACAATTTTGCGCTCAGACGAAAGATTCAATTAAGCCTATATATATATATATATATATATATATATATATATATATATATATATATATATATATATATATATATATATATATATATATATATATATATATATATATATATATATATATATATATATATATGAAATAATGTAATGAAATTTATTTTGTTTTTATGATCTCTAATGCATGACCAACTGTCCATGGTCCGCATGTAATTTTTACTTGTATATTTTGTCCATTGAACATTTAGCTTTGTCATATGTTTAAAACAGTAATATTTAACTTTGTAAAAAAATATATTTTCTTCCCAAAATAAAATGACGGAGCAATAAAATGCACGAATCCTGCTCCATGACATAATTTTTTCTTTAATTTAAAAAAATAGTTCTGAAAATCGTCTCAGTATTTTTTCTCCACTCGTTTGGTGTTAACCTATTAAGACAATTGAAAAAGGCCTTATAAAGGCGAAATTTTTTTGTCCGGAACGAGAGCATTATTACTCAAAGTGGAAAATGGGGAGATGTTGTTTTTAATCTGTAATTTGCAACCAGAGTCTACTTTTTGTATGTAATAAATCAAGTTTATATCCGGATTTTGATTTTATAAAGAGTAAATAAATCCATTATATATCAAACTACAAAAAAAAATAGACTGTAAACAATATATATATATATATATATATATATATATATATATATATATATATATATATATATATATATATATATATATATATATATATATATATATATATATATGCTCTCACTATATATATATATGTATTTTTATAAATATTGTATTTATTTATATATATATATATATATATATATATATATATATATATATATATATATATATATAAATATATATATATATATATATATATATATATATATGGTAGAAAAATAGGGTTACGTTAAGATTGTTGGATAAAGTTAGGTTAGTTACCGCTGATATGTATAGCACCCTTAATTTGTAAAATTTAAAAATTTATATTTATGTTCGTACTTGTGCCAAGGTTTGCGTAAGCAAATTTTGACTTATAAATTACGTAACAAATGTATGAAAAAGGCTTCCCAGTTGCCTTATTGAGCATTCTCTCCCATATTCTCTCCCTCTCTCTTCTCATTCTCACTCGGACTCACTACCCACTTGCTTGCTCCTAAGAAGAAAGAAATCCGAATTACAAGAAAACCAAACTTTAAGGCAAATATGGTAAAACTGCAGGATAAGTCCCCAACAAGCAGAATCGACTCTCCTCAATTTACAAAGATTTTCAAAAGAATAAGTTGGCAAGGTGGTAAACACAGGAAAACGTCGAGAGTGCTCATCGAAACTTATGAAGAAAAAAAAGAGAAAATCTCAATAAAGGGGAGACTGTTGTTATTTACATTTTATTGAATAAATCATCATTTGTTTTTTGATTTTTAAATCATTATCCAAGTCATATAGTGGCCTATACCAAAGAAGAAACCAAAATCCACATCAAAGAACATGTTTTAAGGCCCCTTATATATTGGTAACCTCGGAAGTAAAACACCCAGTGCCTTCTGATAACCATCAGCATTTTCACAAAGTAACTACTTATTACGATGCCAAACAACGAAGAATTGGATACTTACACTCTATCTTATTAACTCCTTCATTCTCACCAAGAAAAGTTCGTCTCCAAAAGAAAACAACCAAAATGAAGGAAAAGAAAAAACAACAATAATACTGAAAAATACAAAGCAGAACACTCCAAGAAGATGACTAAAACGAACCGCATGCAAACATTATCGATACGGACTTCTTTTATCATTCTCAATTAATTTTGGATTATGGTCAGAAGCTCATTCTGAATTCCACTACAAACCTTTATGCTCCTCTTCGAATTCTGAATAACTCAGTACCATCTCCCATTTTTTTTAACAAATGAAGAATTTACAATTGCAAAAACTGAACTGGTATCCTTCAACTTTCTCAATCCCTCTGGTGGTCACCACTTCATCTCGTTTCAAAAGTACTCCAGGTGAGTGACGCCCATGTGGTGACTGTAGAACCTTAAATCCTATGCCAAACCAGAATCGCAACAAGTTCCTTTTTCAAGATCTCCATAAGTTTGTCTCATCCAAGTGTCAGAGCTTCTCTTCGAAACGAAAGACGTGCAATTTCGGCCTATATGGATCAAGATATTCAAATTGGACTTAATCTTCTTACCAATGTCAAAATTCCACGATTCATCGTCAAGTGACATTCTCCTAACAACTTGTGTGCGTAATCTCTAATATTTTGAATAATATTTGTATTTTCTTGCTTTCAAATGTTTGTATATTTGCTTATATCTAATGGATATAATCAAATATCCTTAAATTTGAACGTACCTTTCATTGTATAATGTTTTGAATTTTATTTATGTACCATTTTATATTTTGTAATATCTTACATTCCAATGTTTGTATGTCTGCTTATGTCTAAGGATATAATCAGATATGCTTATATTTGAATGTCATTGTCATTATATATTTCTTTTTATTATTTTTAGTCATTGTTTTATATATTTGTGCGCACTTTCGAATGCCCCAAATATGTAAGCATTTGAATGATTATTATTTCTTTTATATTATGTATTTATATACTTTCCCACTCACTCCGTGTTTAGTGTAGAAAGTAATATAGCACCCTAATTATAACAATTTGTAAAATTTAAAAATTTATATTTATGTTTGTACTTGTGCCAAGATTTGCGTAAACAAAATTTTGACATAAGTACGTAACAAATTGTATAAAAGGCTTCCCCGTTGCCTTATTGAGCATTCTCTCCCATGTTCTCTCCCACTCTCTTCTCATTCTCACTCGGACTCACTACCCACTTGCTTGCTCCTAAGAAGAAAGAAATCAATTACAAAAAGAAATAAAAACCAAGCTCGGCAAGTGAGGTAAAACTTCAGGATGTCCGCAACAAGCAGAATCGACTCTCCTCAAAGATTTTCAAAAGAAAAAGTTGGCAAGGTCGTAAACAAAGGAAAAAGTCGAGGCTACTCATCGAAACTTACGAACAAAAAAAGAGAGAATCTCAGTAAAGGGGAGACTGTTGTTATTTATATTTTATTGAATAAATCATCATTTGTTTATGGTTTGTAAATCTTCAACAAACACATATAGAGGCCTACACAAAAAAAATATATTCAAAGAACTTATTTTATGGGCCCCTATATATGTGTGGAACATTGTTGATGTTAGCATTTATACATAGTTTAGTATGTAAATAATTGTTAGATAATGCTAGGTATCAGAAGTTGGTAAGTTAAAATTTGTTATGTTAGTATTTATTCGCAGCTCTGTGTGTTAAATAGGTTAGGTAATAATAAATTTTGTTAGGTATTGTTAGATATTACAGTGTACATATAAAGTGAACCGATGAATAAATAAATGTTCGTGTGCATATTTCATGTTGAATTTTTATGTAAATTACTTAATAATAATGTTAAAAAAAATTCTCCTTTCCATGCACAAAGAACTTACTTTTTTTATGTTTAGACAAAAGGGGAGTTTATAATACAAAAATGAAGTTCAAATATGACATGACTCAGTAAATCAAAATAGATCATAGAGAGCAAAAAGGAATTGGGTAGGTGGTTTGCGTTGCTGCTTTACTGTTTTAGGGTCAATAAAACATAAAACTTTAATAAAAATTTAAAATTTTAGAAAAATCTTTTACATTTTTTAAAATTTTTTTTAAAAATTAAACAAATTTTTAATGAAAATTTTTAAAATTTAAATAAAATGAGTTAAAGTTAAATGAAAAATATCAATTAAACAAAATTTTTAATAAAGCTTTTTAATTTTAATAACGATAAAACTTTTATAATTTTTAGTAATTTTAGGAAAAAATTGAAAGAAATTATAGAAGTTATCTTTGAATAAAAGAAAACAGTTTATAAAATTGCTAATGTGACAGGTTAAAAAAAAAAGAAAATAAAGTATCAAAGTTCAAATTATGGAAACAATATATTAAAACATAAATGATGTTAACATACATAACGTTGAAAACTGAATAAAAAAATTATTAAGCTGTAACTTAAAATAAATTAAATTTTAATAATAAAGTTAATGTTAACAAGAGAAAACGGTATGTGAATATTATATATAAATGTTTCAGCTTTAATAAAATATTTAGATATAATAGCTGACATTTGCAAAAGAAAAGAAAATGTGAATATTAATGAAAAATATTTAATTATATTTGATTATGTACATGATTGCAATAAAATGCAAAAAAGCAATAAAATTCTAGAAGGTGCCAAAAACATTCGTATAATGTCTCTGGTTTTGTTATGTCGGACTACTATAGATTTATAAGTACAATAAGTCTTTTAGGTAACATTTGATGAAATCGTTTATTTTTCCATTGCAGAGCCCTAATCAAGAAAAGGGTTTACTCAGTTAACGTCCGAGCAAAACGAAGGCAAGTCCAAGGAGGGAATAGCTCACATTCTCCCACCCCATCAGTTGCAAACCTGGAACCTACACTTTGTTTGACGAACGATCTACCACTGAGCTACCAGGATCCTTTATATAAATAAACATAAAATAAATAATATATATATATATATATATATATATATATATATATATATATATATATATATATATATATATATATATATATATATATATATATATATATATTTATATATCAAGCGTAATGTAATGTGTGTGTGTGTTGGGTGTGTGTGTGTATTTGCAAGGCGTATGATAGGATTTATAAGGAAGCTCTATGGCAGGTGTTAGTGATATATGGTGTCAGTGGTAGGCTTCTGAATATTAATAGTGGAGTGAGGCAGGGAAATGTTATGTTTCCTTGTTTATTCATTTTGTATATAGATGGGGTTATAAAAGATTTAGAGGTAGGAGTGGCAGGGAAGGTGTTAGAATGATGGAGAATGGGAGAGAGTGGAGGGTGTCCTATTTATTACATGCTGATGATTTGGATTTGTATGGCGAATCTGAAAAGAGTTTAAGAGGATTGGTAGAGGGGTTTGCCAGGCTGTGTAAAAGGTGGGGTTTGAAAGTAAATGTAGAAAAGAGTAAGGTTATGGTAATGAATGAGGGGAGTCAACGGTGTCAAGTTTTGTTAGATGGTAAGCAACTGGAACAAGTGTCTTTTAAATATTTAGGATATATGTCGGATGAAAAAGGAATGGATGATGCAGAGTGTAGAAGTAAGGTTGTGAATGGTAGGAAGGTGGCTGGTGTAATTAAATCCTTGGTGGATGTCAAGCGACTAAGTCTTGAGTGCATTAGGGTTTTGCGTGAGGGTATGTTGTTACCTGTGCTAATGTATGATAGCGAAGCTATGATCTAGAATAAGAGGTATAGATCTAAGGTACATTGTGTTCAGATGGACAATCTTAGGGGACTATTAGGTTTGGAAGAGTTAATAAAATAAGGAATGAACGCATTAGAGAGTTGTGTGGTGTGAAGAAAGGAGTAAATGAGAGAATAAACAAGACCACATTGAGATGGTTTGGTTATATTTCAAGGATGGATGATAGATGGATTGGTTAAGTGGATGTATAGTGGTGAGTATGCTGGGAATCGACCGGCTGGGAGACCGAAGAAAGAGTGAATTGAGTCAGGAAAGGAATACCTGACGAAGAGGAATGTGAATTTGGCAGAGAGGGGAAGAAAGGTGCATAAAGGAGTGAATGGCGGGTTTTGGGGGGAAATATTATGTTTGTGGGCCTTGTCCAGGGAATGAACCCTACATTGACGAGATACCACAGTGAGGGTCCGTCGTTGTCTCGTGAAACCTTAGGGTGGAGGATTTTTCTGATTGCGAAGAGTTCTCATTTAGGGTATAAAGGGGACGGTAAGAGGGGGGTTTTCTTTTTGACTTGTGTCATGTTCTACTTCTTTTCTGTTTTTGGTGCATGACACTCACCTCACTCCCAATCTGGGGAAAGAAGGTCAATAGATAAAATATATATATATATATATATATATATATATATATATATATATATATATATATATATATATATATATATATATATATATATATATATATATATATATATATATATATATATATATATATATATATATATATAAATATATATATAAATATATATATATATATATATGCTATATATATATATATTTCTCTTTCTTTATATATATATATATATATATATATATATATATATATATATATATATATATATATATATATATATATATATATATATATATATATATATATATATATATGTGTGTGTGTGTGTGTGTTGTGCGTGTGTGTGCGTGTGTGTAAAATTTGGCTATTATATATATTATTGTTTATTTAAAGCGTATTACTTGTTTTATTAGTTATTTTATTTCTTTTTAATGCTGATGAGGGTATATTTATAAGTAATAAAATCTCATTCTAAATTCAAAGTGTGCATCATCAGTGTAATAAATGTTTAAAAGAGTGAAGTATATTTAGAGGTGATTGTTAAGATAGTTTTATGTGCCTTTGCTCTGCAACCTTAAATACACCCCAAGGAATAAAATGTTGCTAAAGGGAAACTTTTAATAAAATACCTTTTGTCTTTCCCTTACTAAAAGTCTATTTAAACACTTCTTATTTCAAGATAAATTTTTACTTTTATCGTCTCTATTTTCTCTATTATTTTTCATTCTGTTCATTCAACACTTCAAGAACAACTTTTCCTATTAATTATAGAAATAAAATAGTCAAATCGAAATACATTACAACAAAGTTCCATTTATTGTACACGACACACACATAAAAATATATATATATATATATATATATATATATATATATATATATATATATATATATATATATATCTTCTCTCTCTCCTGCTATATATATATATACTCTGCTCACTCTATATATATATATATATATATATATGTCCTATTCTGTTTGACTCCGTCAGTTTTGATTTTAATATATTGCTAATATATAATTAACAATATAATTCAGTGGTAACGGACATGAGTTCAAAATTTCGAAATATTTAAATAATTTTTTTAAAAATCCACATTTATGTTAAATATTTAAAAAAAAAATGAAATATCTCAAGAAATATTTTGGCTTAGATCAATAAGTACATATATAAACACCAGCACTACAAAGCAATACAAAAAAAAAAAAAAAAATTAAAGAACCTGTTCAGTCCGTAATTGGAGGGCTTGAGCCGACGGGGGGGGACAGAAGGAGGACGTTTTCATACCCCGGCGTAGGGGCGGAGGAACCCCCACTACACCCAAATACCAAAGAGAGGGGTTCCGGAGACCCTCCCAATGAGGAGAAATATCAGATATCTATCGTTCCCCGGAAAGCCGAAGATGACTCTATCTTGCTGTTTTACCCTTAGGTATTCCTTTAGTTTAAAAAAACACCTATATTCGTTAAAACAACTAGTACTGACAACTTATTTTTTTTAAAAATATTTAAAAAATTTTAAACTTTTGAAGAATTTCAGTTACCACTTAAATTCATTGTTTATTATTATATTCTAGAAATATATTAAAAATAAAAAAAAAAAATTAGGCAGGCGGTCATGGAAACGGAAAAGGTCCACCATATATTTTTTAGATCATGTCCATTACATAAATTGATTATTGACATTTTACTAGAAATATATTAAAAAAAAAACAAAAAAAATTAAAACAAAATTTACGGGGTCGTAAAACAGATAAGGTCATATATATATATATATATATATATATATATATATATATATATATATATATATATATATATATATATATATATATATATATATATATATATATATATATATATATATATATATATATATATATATATATATATATTGTTTTTTTATTTAATAACCCCCCTTCGATATTTTAATCGATAATAATATCGATATTTTTATTGATAAAATTTAAACATTATCGATTTTTTTTATAATTTTTTGATAAAATGTGAAGTAACTTTACTATATTTTTTATTTTTTTTTAAATTATTAAAAGTTCTACTAAAAGAAATTGAGAAGCATATCGAAGCAGAAACATTAATAATATCCGACTCGTGGGCTGCATATAAGGATATCAACAAGATTTCAAAAATGAAATATCGACATATCCCTGTTAACCATTCTACAAACTTTGTCAACCCTGGGAATGGAGCTCATACACAGAAGATTGAATCATTATGATTTCAGGTGAAACAACGCAATAAAAAGGAATGTGGAACAGCTAGAAATTTACTTGGTAGCTATTTGTTTGAATTCATGTGGAGGAAACAAAACAAAGATGAAAATTTATTTGAACAAATTCTTTGTGATATTGTTAAATTTCAGCCACCAAAATAAATATATATGAGACTTTATTTTAATCTTGTTATTATTTAATAAATGTAATTGAAATATACTTTTATTTATTAAAATAAAATTTTGAAAATAGATATTTAAAAAAAATAAAAAATATAGTAAAGCTACTTCAAATTTTATCAAAAATTTTTAAAAAAACATGGACAATGTTTAAATTTTATAAATAAAAATATCGATATTATTATCGATTAAAATATCGAAGAAGAAGGCCCCTGCTGTTATTTATTACGGCTATCGAATATATATATATATACTCCTCTCTCCCAAACTTTCTCTTTCTTTTCTCTCTTTCTTTCTTATGTATATGGATCATCTTTTTATCTTTGCCATGTCCATATGCATCGATTGGGATTCAGACATTTGAAAAAAATCAAATGAGAACTGGGTTCCACTCCATTCCCTCTTACTCCACTCTATGCATTGTTATCCCCTTTCCTTTTCATAGTCTTTGTTCAATGCCTATAATCCAACTTCATGGACACAAATAATCATTATGAAACCATATCTCTCTCTCTCTCTCTATATATACTCTCTCTCTCTCTGTCTCTCTTTCTATATATATATATATATATATATATATATATATATAAAAGGGGGTTTTTATATACAAATATATATATATATATATATATATATATATATATATATATATATATATATATATATATATATATATATATATATATATATATATATATATATATATATATATATATATATATATTTTTATTCTTACTGTTATAGAGTAAAGACGCGGTAAAACAAGAAGGGAAGAGAGAGAAAAAAAAACATCAGAAAGAGGGATGACTAAAGAAGAATAAGAAAAATCTTAAAGTGTTTTTGGAAAGTAGAATGAATATTCTGAGAAGGCTGTTAACAACATTTGCTTTGAGAATTATATTTACAGAAAAGAATGCATTTAAGTTTGAAGTTTTAATTACTAGTAAAAAATATCTGTTAATGATTCGAAATTTTAAAATTTTTAAAATTTAATTAATATTTAAATAATATCGTTTAAAAATCTGGAGGAGCAACAATATTTTCGGCAACATTTCTTTTAAAATTATTTTTAATGAGACATTCAAACAAAGGAAATAAAAAAAACATGAGGAGGACATTATAAGAAGAAGGGTGAGAAGAGTATATTGGTGTGAAGCTGCCTATCTCGAAGTCGTCGCTCGAGTCATATGAAGATTTCTCTTCGTCTGGTAGCAAGGGGCTGAAAACCCCCTTCTATCATAATTTTATTTTCATGAATGGTGTTGATAAGCTTAAACCCTTATCAATCACCAACGCCCCAGCACCGGATATTACGGGATATATTTATTATATATATATATATATATATATATATATATATATATATATATATATATATATATATATATATATATATATATATATATATATATATATATATATATATATATATATATATATATATATATATATATATATTTTACAGAGATAAACACCATCACTCACGGGCAGAGCCCTAATCAAAGAGGAGGTGTACTCATTTAACGTCCGAGCAGGACGGAGCCAAGCCCAAGGAGAGAATAGCTCACATTCTCCCACCCGACCAGTTGCGAACCTGGGACCCTCGCTTTTTTTGGCGAGTGCTCTAACACTGAGCTATCGGACGCTTTTATATAAATAAATAAATATATATAAAAAATATATATATACATTTTTTTTTTTTTTTTTTTTTTTACCAGACAAAACAACTTTACTCACTGGCATATCCCTAATCAGGGAGGAGGTGTACTCATTTTAACGTCAGGCAGGACGGAGCCAAGCCCAAGGAGAGAATAGCTCATTCTCCCACCCGACCAGTTGCGAACCTGGGACCCTCACTTGGTTTGGCGAGTGCTAAAACATCCACTCTCTCTCCTCTCTCCTCTCTCTCTCTCCTATACTATCTCTCCTCTCATATATCACTCATATGTATATGTATGTATATATCTACTATATATATTTATACATCCCTAAAATTAAAAAAAAACTATACACATATACATATATATATATATATATATATATATATATATATATATATATATATTAATATTACTGTCATTAACATTAATACTGCCACTATTACCATCACTATTATTATTATCACAGCTATTATTATTATTATCATTATTACCAATTTCTTTATCATCACTATCATTAATATCATCATCATTACTATCATTACTATCACTGCCACTATCATTATCATTACTATTATTAACATTAACACTATTATTATCATTATTACCATATTATCATTAACACTATCATCATCACTATATTATTATTAATATTATCATTATTATCACTATCACTATTATAAGAGACCCTCTTCAATGGGTAATGGCGAAGACGTTGTCATCCAAATTCCAGTTCTTCTGTAAATACATTTGAAGGTAAAAGCCTACTTTTTGCAGTGTATAAAATATTTGAACTTAATTTCATTTCCAAAAGAATTACGATGAGCCATTTTGTTGCTTCACAACAGTTGATTTAAAATTTTGTTAGATCTTAATTATTATTGTTAAAAAGCAAAACAGTATTTTTTCATCGAAAATAAATACCAAATAAAAAAAATTTTAATTTTCAAATCTGCCTTCAAATGTATTTATTCCAATTGCAAGTTCTTTCTTCTTTACAATATCTTCTCCCAGCAAATCATTTCTTCCAACCAGGTGTTAATATCATTTCTTCAGACCTCCGCTGCTTCTCCTCATTCCTTGTTTCTCCTCTTCTGTTTTCTTCTCCATCCCTCTAAATTTACTGCGACTATCCAAGACAACGTCTAAGCTCAATACATACATACATACATAAATACATATACATAACCTAAATACATATACACATACACAATATATATATACAAATATAAATATCACTACTATTATTAATAATCTATCACTATCATTACTATCATTAACACTACTATCACTATCACTGCACTATGTTTTAATATTAATATTGTTATGCCTACACAATATTTCACAATATATTAACATTATTTACCACTATTCACTATATTATAAATTTTCATTAACTAATATTACACTGTATTATTATTATCATTATCACCGCAATCACTGTTATTACTATTAGTATGTTTGCTATATATATTTCACTATATGTTAATATTATTTACTACTATTCACCATATTATATATATATATATATATATATATATATATATATATATAATATATATATATATATATATATATATATATATATATATATATATATATATATATATATATATATATGTATATATATATATATATATATATGTAATATATGTATATGTATGTATATATATATAATAATATATGTATGTATATATATATGTAACATATGTACTCTCAAAATGTGTGTGTGTGTGTGTGGATTAAGTAAACGTGAAAATTTTAAACTATTAGAGCTTATGTGCCTATAAAATTTAGTACAACTACTTTAAAACTATATTAAAACAAATAAATAAGAAATATATATATATATATCTATATATATATATATATATATATATATATATATATATATATATATATATATATATATATATATATATATATATATATATATATATATATATATATATATATATATATAGTCAACACATCCCCGAAGAGACCAGGCATGTAACTAAAACTATAGCTACACGAAAATAAATATCATTTTATTTATCAGGAGACATAATTAAAAAATAAAATAAAAAAATAACGCTTTTTAAAAAATTAAAATTGTTAAAATTGTTGGAAAAATTACAGTTTTTTGATAATACGAAGAAGCTGGAGTAGTTGGAGGGAGCGCGCAAAGTTGCCAAATGTTGAATTTTATATAACTAAAGGATACCCGACGGGTAAAAATTAAAGATGGATAGAGTCGGATTTCTCGGCCTACCAGGGGACCGCGGGGGGGACTACGTCCCCCCCGTCCTCCGTCGGCTCCGAACCCTGAGGAACAAAAGAAAAAAATAAAATGGATTCTCTCCAAAGCGTAAAAATAAAATGGTATTTGGCAACTTTAGCTCTCGTCATGTAAGGATTCAGGTCAATCACAGCATGCACTTGCTAGGTCTAAGATTATACTAATATTTAGGTGTTATTAATAAATATTAGAATAAAATAATTTTTTTTAAAGTTTTGTCGATGAAATTACTTGCTGAAATCAAAAATGTTATTTATTTTCCTGTAGATGTTATAGTTTTCTAGTTACATGCCTGGCTTCTTCGGGATGCTGGCCATATATATATATATATATATATATATATATATATACCTCTTCTATATATATATATATATATATATATATATATATATATATATATATATATATATAACATATATATATATATATATATATATATATATATATATATATATATATATATATATATATATATATATATATATATATATATATATATATGGATCCAAATCTTTTCATAAAAACAAATAAATCTTTTTTTTTAAAGTTTTGATTCAACGGTAAACTTACGTGAGTTTTATTTTTGGTCTCAAAAGAAAATAATTTTTACATCGAAAAAAGTATCAAAATATAATAAACGATATCTCACGTTGGATTTACCTTAAGAATCAATAAGGGTATATTTTTGCATCCACCACAATCTAGCGGAGAATACTCAAGCATTTTTTTAGCACAAATGCAAAAACGAAAACGGCTTTACACTGTGAAGCCTATAGCCTATAGTTACGTAATATAATAATAATTTGATTTGGCTGTTTTCCAGTAACGAAATATTATATATTTTATACAAATAAATACTAAAACGTTATAAATAATTATATAATACTAATAAGCATTACCTTGAAATTCTTATTTTGAAGGTAAAACAAATATAATAGAAAATACACGCACCAGCACTGATTCATTGAACGAACGATGTTTAGTGCTTGAAAGATGGTCTGATGCCTGCGTTTAAATTTTCAATTTTTGTTTTTAATTGTTTCGTGTTTTTCATAATATTTCATACTTTATAAAGTTTATATTGCAGCTAAAGTAAGGAACTTTAATTGATTTATTTTTGTAAAAGGACTAAAATTTACATTGTTTTTCACTGATTTTAATAATAATTTACGAATTTATAATTTCTGCATTAATTTATTATATTTCCGAAGTCCGAAGTTTGAACGAAATTTTAAAGTTCCGAGGCTTTAATACGAGAAACAAACTCGATCAAATAGGGATGCAGCGACAAACATAGAGATGAGTAGTGTATGTTATATTACTATACATTTTTTGAGCAATTTGATTGGCTAAGAGATGTGAACATTATATAATAATAGTGATAATGTGCTCGCAATTGATCCGACAAATTTAAAGATTACCTGGGCATTCATTTTAATTGATCCGCTTTTTCAAGCACATTTATATATATATATATATATATATATATATATATATATATATATATATATATATATATATATATATATATATATATATATATATATATATATATATATATATATATATATATATATATAAAGAAAAATTAATGAAATTTGAAAAAATGATTGATTTATTTTTTATCTCATCTGGTCAGTCATCTCCGCATCAATAGATGACTAAACCCCTCACTGATTATATATATATATATATATATATATATATATATATACATATATATATATATATATATATATATATATATATATATATATATATATATATATATATATATATATATATATATATATATATATATATAATATATCTTTTTTCTATAATGTATTAAAAATTTTGTATAATAAAAAAATTAGGGATACTTAAACCCAATATTTATAAATATTTACACGTAACTTTCATTTCAAAATGAGTATAACTAGTAAGAAGTCTTATTATATTAAATAGTGTTTCCTTTTTAGTTTGAAAGTAAGAATTTAATATTTCTTTTTTTCTTTCCCAAAATCGGTTATAATATCTTCTATCAATTGGTGTTTTTGACGTGTAACTTTTCCCCCGTGAATGCTTAGTAAACATAGCCCATTTAATCTTTCGTTGAAAATAGTTTACCACGTTTTAACACATCGTAAGGTACTAAACGATCTTTCAATTGTATAAGTAGTTGGTGGAAGTATGGAAAGTACTTTGATAGCTTGTGCAACTGCTGGGAAAAATGTGTAATGATTTTGTAGTAATGTGCTGTAACTCATTTTCTCATCTATTTGTTCCCTATTTGATTCCTCCAGAAATTAAACCAAGATTCTGCTTCACCAATTAGGTTGTCAATGTTGCAGTTATAATGGGTTCAATTATTTTAATATTCTGATTTGGTTAATTTTCTTTTTCTAACTGGGTGAAAGAAAGGTAGATGTTATATTATGCTCTGAAATTTGATGCTCAAGATGAAATGAAGAATCAGGTAAAGGTGTGGAAATGAATTTGAGCTCTGGAAATACCAATCTAATCAAGATCTTTCTGATGTCCTGAGAGCTTGGAATCTTTTGGATACTGTACGTGTAATGAAAAATCTTCACAAAAAATCTAATTTTTTTAAAAATTAATTTTAAAAAAAAATACATAATTTTCACTTCTATCGGTATATTTGCTTCCAAATTTCTGCGTGACGATACTTTCAAAGAAATAATTTTATAGGTGTTTTTTATTCCAACAATGTTTAGAAATTCTGGAATAGCATTTAGATCATTAATTGCTAAATTTAAACGATTGGAACAACAATGAAAAAAATTTGACTTGCTAGGGTAATGATCTCTTATTAACTTTGAGCTCTATTTTCTTTTGCCAGCTATGGTGGGCACCAAAATCAAACTCAAGTCCAACAAAGTTTACTTATATATATATATATATATATATATATATATATATATATATATATATATATATATATATATATATATATATATATATATATATATATATATATATATATATATATATATATAAGTATTGTGAACAATATAGCTCTTGCTATATCTTCAGCTTTCAGGTTTTCAAGAGGAGTAAAGCCTAGAAATTCTTCACGTACAATGAGATCCTTATCAACGAAGCGAACACCAGTCGATAGCTGTTCTGTCCCGGATACGTCTGTTGTCTCGTCTGCTAAAAGGGAAAAATATTCACAATTGTTCACTTTCACTTCATTCACAATTTGATTACATAACTTTCCACAAATAAATATAAGTTCATTCTGAATCATATGTAATGTGTATTTTGTCCCACAAGAACGACATCTCCAGCTTCTGCCTCTGAATGGCAAGCAAAATCGGAAGAATTACCGTTATCTTAATGATTACTCGAATGGCGATATCTGGGTGCCACAAAATATTGGGTGAAATTATGGTACCAATTTTGCTATTTTTTTAAAAAATAGAGTGCTCAGCAACATGCAGTGGTTCAGTTACACTACACTTATTTAATATTATTCGTTTGAAATTCTTTTGCTGCTACTGAGGCGTCTTTATGCCATTCTGAATTTACGATGAGCTTTAGCACGTGAATGCATGTCTTTATATTTTCTAAATGCTTTTTTTCGATAAATGAGCCAAATATACCTCTTTTGATAGAGACCACAGCAAAATACGTCTGGTAGTTCAATATTTTAGAATACGCTAGCAAAGAATTGTGCAGATCTAGCCATTCACATTTCCCAAGGCCTCTTTCCTTCTTCAATATCTTTAAAATTGTATACGTAATTGTTGGTTTGTACGGTTTTCGTTAACAAGTCAAACTTTAATCCATCTTTAATATTGGTTCTAATTATGTATTTCCAATATCAAGGACATTTTCCTCTTGGTAAAGTTATATTCCAGAGTAGCAAGTAGCAACATTAATATCAATAGCAAGATTGGCTTCAATACCACTTGAATTATCATCAGCATTACTAGGGCTACCACACTTCAGTAGGTTGTGGTTGTTCAATCACAAATTTGATAATTGCTATCAATCCTAGACAGCACAATTATAAACATTAATATTTTAGTGCTGTCAGAAAATAATATTAATAATATGTTTACCCACCCCGCTAGTTCCATCGGCTTCTCAAGCACACAAACAGTTACCTCGCTTCCCACGCCTATCTTCAAACTTTTCTTCCCATCAACAGTTCTCTGTATCTTATCGTACAATTCCTATTATGATGTAGAGCAAATAAAAAGCTATTATGCATCTAAAGTCTTAATATCTTGTTAAAAAAAATACATACAATTCAGAATTATTTTCAAACGTGTTCGATTCTCGGATTGGGGCAACAACGAATGTATGGATGGGGGTATATATGAGCGACATTACAAGTGTAGGGGGAGCCAGGGTAGGCATGGCCCTCCCCTACATTTCCAGTAACAAAGTATCTCAAGATAAAAAATAGTTTATATATATATATATATATATATATATATATATATATATATATATATATATATATATATATATATATATATCGAATTTATTAATATTGATCCTAGGGCCATTTCATTGCAGAAGAAGAGATTCGCATGAGTTGAAAATCTAAGGAGAGCCATAGCTACACCCCATAGCATATATAAATATATACCAGTATATATATATATATCATATATATATATATATATATATATATATATATATATATATATATATATATATATATATATATATATATATATATATATATATATATATATATATATATATGCATTAATATTGAATTGAAATGAGTAGGAAGTATATGTGTGTCATTAAATAGAAAAGCGTGTGACTAAGGAAGATAAAAGTGAAGATTTAAGCAAATTTGAAGCAAGATTTTTTCTTCCTGAAGAAGAAAAAAAGTGTTTCATTCGTTTATCCCGATGCTTCACTTCACAATATTTTGCCATTATTTTATTTCAATGTTCTCCAGAAAAGAGGCATCACGTATCTCACCACCTAACTTTAAATGTGAAATCCCTCTTCACGTCATTCCCATATATACTCTCTCTCTCTCTCTCTCTCTCTCTCTCTCTCCTCCTCTCCTCTCACTGCTCTTTCTCTCTATATATATATATATATATATATATATATATATATATATATATATAAGTATTATTAACTTTAAAAATAATGCATATAAAAAGGCAATTGTTCATATGGGAAGACAGCCGCTAATGTAGGTTTTCTCATTAAAGTGAATATATAGTCCCATTCATGGCTTCAGGTCACGATTTTTTACTCAGAGATTTAACGAGGTTTCCATTTTTTTAGCATGGAGATGGTGAATTCGTTATTTCGCCCGTTCGGCGATCAACAGCCCGGATGGTGGTGTCTGAATATCTGGAATATCATTTTCTTTCAAATCTTCCATTTTATTATTATTATTATTATTTATTATTATTGTTATTATTGTGTATTATTATTTATTGTATTATTATTGTATTGTGTTTTATTATTTTTATTATTTTATTATTTTTATTATTTTTGTGTTTATTATTTTTATTGTGTATTGTATTATTATTGTGTGTATTATTGTGGTATTATTATTATTGTGTATTGTGTATACTAAATTAGTTGTGTGTTATTATTATTATTTTATGATTGTGTGTTATTATTGTTATTATTGTTATTATTGTTATTATTGTTATTATTGTTGTTATTGTTATTGTGTTATTATTGTTGTTATTGTTATTGTTTGTGTTTGTCATTGTTGTTATTATTTGTAAAGAGTAAAGTTGCCGAAGATTAAGGAAATGAGTAGAGGCTTAGGGCAATAATTTTTCATTCCGTCTCTCTATTTGTGTCTTCACCTCACTTCGAATGTCGAAAGGGAGGTGGGAGAAAATGATCATAAAGACAATGAAATTATTATTATTTGTCAAATTTATTTTCATTAGGCATAAACGAATGAATGTTTGATAGTAACAAGCAACAACTAAAGTTAAAGTTAAAAAATTTACAAAGTGTACAATCAAGAAGACATTCAAATGTCAATGCATTTATTTTAAAATTAAATAAAAATACAAAGATGATTTCAAGCCTGAATTTAAATGATGGTATCAAATTTGCTTTGTACAAAATATATAGTATTTATAGCTCTTCATTTTGCCGATATTCTATTAGCCTTAGCAGTAGAACAGGTAAAATATTTAATACTAATAGTAGTAATGAGCATAAGATTATCCGTGACAATTGTTGAAGTTGTATTCGTATTACGGCTTATATAATGGGTAGTTAGTTGTTTAATGATTCAGCATGTAAAGAAGTGTTGGATAGAAACTAAAGGGTATAATTATATATTATGGGTCATGGCTGTTGTTATGGTATTTATAGAAAACTTGCCAAATAGCTGGCGCGTTAGGATTTACTTATCAAAACTGCCAAATACATTTCCATCAAGCATAATTTTCCTCCATCACGGAATTTCAGTTCAATATTTTTAAGTTTTCCTCCCTAATGCAGCAAAGCATATTTTCTCATATAAAGAATCTTCTTTGAGGAATATTTCCTCTCAATTTTTTTCTAATAAATTGAAAATTAATAAAAGTACTTATATAAAGGAATAAGGTATAGAATTTATGTTTAGAACTCCAGAAAAACACAACAAGAAGCTATTCTGTGGCATAACACAAGATGAGCATATCAGCAGTTGGTAAGAGCTTAGGCTACTTTTCTTTAATATAATGGTATAAATGGAATTGGACTTGTTGTGAAATAAAATAGTTTCCGATGTGATACGCCGACGATCTACGCGTAAGTTTGAATTGTCGAAACCACAGAATTTGCAGCATTAATTAGGCATTTTGCCAAATATCGCTAAGAAGATTTCAGTGCAAAACAGAAATGAAAGCAACTGTCGGTTGTCAAAGAAAGCGTTTCTGAACATATACGCATCTGAACTAGGAAGCATTTGGCCGTAGCTCAGAGTGGCTATGTAATGTGTGTTCATTGCTTCACACGGAAGTGGCTGTAATGCGAAATAAATAAACGGGTGAAAACTTTAAAAAAAAAAAGAAGGAAAATAAGAGATAATCACACTATTAGATTATTATATAGATAAAAAAAGTATGATGACTATTAAATATATATATCGGACATTCTGACTTTCTTTGAAAAAAACCCTACATTGAGTAATACTAATCTATCACCAAAATAAAAAAATAAAAATAAATAAATAAATAATTATATAAAAATCAAAACTTACGCTGATTTTGAAGAGAAAAGAATTAAATATCCAATAAAAGCGTCACAATAAATAAATGCCCTCACAATAGAATAAAACATGTAAATGACTCCGACCTTGACTGGAACACCAGTCAATCCAACCATATCTATAATAAAGTATAGAAACATTCAAAGCAAGACTTTTTTATAACCAGGGCTTAGAATAAAACATTTTTTTTATTTGTAATTTCATAAAGAAATCAAGCCAGTTTCTGAACAAATAAACTCTTTTTTGTGAACATATTTTTGACCTATTTTATAGTACATGGATTGGTTTCGTTAACTTTGTTCTCACTATCAGTAACTGAACAATGCTCCATATATATATATATATATATATATATATATATATATATATATATATATATATATATATGAATATATATATATATATCTCTATCATATTCTCACCACATAACCTCAATCTCGAGATCGGAAAGTAACCTCAATCCAAGATCGGAAATTTTGGTCCCGGGAAAGTATTTGTATGGTTTCAGCCAAGTGGTAAGAGATGCAAGGATATTGAAGCCCTATAAGCCTTGCTTCAGCTCAGCAGTAGTCAGGTGCTTGGCCTTGCGAGGGCGTGGTTCATCCCTAATACGCGGCCTTTATTCACG
Source organism: Trachelipus rathkii (assembly GCA_015478945.1). Lineage (NCBI taxonomy): Eukaryota > Metazoa > Arthropoda > Malacostraca > Isopoda > Trachelipodidae > Trachelipus > Trachelipus rathkii. The sequence continues at coordinate 47,950 of JABUQX010099178.1, forward strand.
AAGCATGAGTGATTTGTATTTGAATAGATTGTTCTGTATGTGTTGGCTATGTTTGTGATGTGTGTGTACGGAGATTAGTGAAATGGTGAAATACACTATTCCCGCAAACTGAAATACATAAATACTACAGAAAATCTCCTTTTGGCCCGGCAATTTTATTTTTTGTCCGTTCATATATGTTTCGAGATCCAAGACATAACTGAGAAGTATCTGCGTTCTTAAAACCATAAAAGATCTTAACCCTCTAAAATTAAGCAATGTTTTTATATATATATATATATATATATATATATATATATATATACTCTATATATATATATATATATATATATATATATATATATATATATATATATATATATATATATATATATATATATATATATATATATATATATATATATATATATATATATATATATATATATATATATATACAGGGTATATATATATATATATATATATATATATATATATATAATAATATATATATATAAAAATATATATATATATATATATATATATCTTAATAGTTGGTTGTGCTCCAAATCAAAAAATGACTAAAATGTGGAGAAACTTGTGTGTGTGTTCGTAGAAGTATAAAGATATTATGGAGGTCCATCCATGCCATTCTTTCCTTTCATGACTTCTGGCTCTGTATAGAATCATCTCCATTCTTCATTCCCCTTTCCTTCTCTCTCTCTCTCTCTCTCTTTCCTCTCTCTCTCTCTCTCTCTCTTTCTCTCTCTCCTCTCCTCTTCTCCTCTTTCTTTTCTCTTTCTTTCTCCTCTCTTTCTCTCTCCTCCTCTCTTTCTCTCCTCCTCTCTCTCTTTCACTCATATTATATATATATATACTCTATATATACTCTCTCTCTCTCTTTCCTCTCTCTCTCCCTCTCTCTCCTCTCCTGCTCTCTCCTGCTCAGAACTCCTCCCAGGCCACCCAGAGTTTCTTAGATTTATCGTGAAAGAAACAATCGGCCTAAATTCCATAAATTACCATTCTCTTACTTTAAGCGAATGATGCACAGTTTTGAAGAAAATATTAAATAAAAAAATATAAGCTTTAGCTTACCATGTGATCAATCCGGTATAGGAATCATTTTGAATAATGCATTTTATAAAACAATGTGGCTCCTAACTCATCCGAAATAGCAGAGTTAAATTTTTTTAGACAGTGTACACTATACACATTCGCCGTGAATTTAATTTTTTTTACAAGTTGTTGTTTTTTTCTAGGAATCTAATAAAACACTCGTTTACTTAAAAGAATTTAAAATAACCATTTATTTGTTCCATTCCTCTTCGTCCATCAATTGGTAAGTCATCCAAATTAACTGTTGTGCATTATACCTGTATTATGAAATAATATGAATATAATGCACATCATAAATTCCAATGGTATCTACCTATTTATATGCATCTATATATGAGTATATATATATATAAATGCGAATAAATATATATATATATATATATATATATGCTCTTTCTTTCTCATATATATATATATATATATAAAATTATATTTATTTATATTTTGAAACGTAACTACCGAGGTAGAAGTTTTGCGAGGTGGTTGAGTCAAGTTTTGCGAGATTGTTGAGTCAGGGGTGATTATTACTCCTCTCTCTCTCTCTCTCTCTCTCTCTCTCTGCATCTCTCTCTCTCTCTCTCTCTCTCTCTCTCTCTCTAAATATATATGTAAAACTTTATTTCTCTCAGAATCTCTCTCTCTCTCTCTCCTCCTCCTCTCTCTCTCTTTCCATATATATATCCATTAACTAAATGGTCAAATTCTGTGTAAAACAAATCCATATATATATATATATATATATATATATATATATATATATATATATATATATATATATATATATATATATATATATATATATATATTATAATTTCCATGCATGCAATTAAGTAGTCCGTTCAAAATTGACAAAATAAATTTTAATTTCCATTTTAATTTCAATTTTTGCATTAAAATGCTTTTTTTTATTTAACCTTTCGTTTAATTTACAATACATTTAATAATTTATTTAATATTAAATTATCTATGATAAGTAACAGAACATATTAATATATATATATATATGTATATATATATATATATATATATATATATATATATATATATATATATATATATATATATATATATATATATATATATATATATATATATATATATATATATATATATATTAGCGACAATGCAAGAGAATAAATGGTTTCATATATGAATCACTCTCTGTATTGCACATATTCTAACATTTGAATTTCAATAGGCCTGCAACACTCGAAAAAGAATTTTTAGTAATTTTAATGAAACTTAAATCGAATACGATTCCAATATCCCCGTATTTATAAAACTAACAGCTCAATTTTATTAAAAACACACAAAATCAGTAATAAATTAATATAATAAATAATATGAAAAAGCGTATTATTACTAACTCCAACTCCACACAAAATCATTCCCATTAATAACATGAAAACGGAGCTACTGGTCTGCGGAGGCAAGCTACAAAGTAGCCGAGGAAGAGTCTGACTCAAGCGCATTTTCTCAGACTCTGGTTGAGTCAAGGATTTTTCTCCATGGAATTATGAATTAAATAAGTCAGTATAAGAATAATCAAGTTAGCATAAAATTATTAATTGGATTATTATAATTATGTTTTTAATATTATTATTATTTCTTATAATGCAATTTAAATGGGGATAATTTAAAAAAAAAGTGACCTACTGAGTCGTCTGGCACATCCAAAGTTGCCTAGCTTTAGAGAATAAGGAACTAGTTTTGACTCAGAGAAGTAATTACCACCGATCGCCACTAAAAAAAAGGAATCAGTAGAAATTGATGCCGGCATCTTAAAACTAGCCTTCGGACAAAATCAATGCTCATATATATATATATATATATATATATATGTATATATGTATATGTATATGCTCTCTAATATATATATGTATATATATATATGTATATATATATAATAATAATAATAATAATATGTATATGTATGTATTTTTTTAAATTTTTTTTGGGCTCACTAAGGCAAGTAGGCGTTGCCTACTCTACCTAACTTAAAAAGCCACCACTGAGATATATATATATATATATATATATATATATATATATATATATATATGTACCATATGCTCTCTCTCTCTCTCTCTCTTATATATAAAGAGAAATGCAATACCCTGCAATCAAATTTGTATTTGTAAAAAAACCCTAATGTATTTGCTGGGATTTGATCCTGGACCCTAGCAGATGAGCGTGCAAGTGTTTGACCACTACGCCACGACGAGACAAAGAAGAAGAATCCGAGAATATTTCTACTGTCCAAAGTAGTATAGGGTAATAAACCTACGCTAAAACCGCAAACCGGTAGTTGCAACCGGAGTTTTAAGTGTTGCGTAACATTTGCAACATCAGTTTTGACGTTGATAACTCAAAGTTAAGGTTTTAAGGTCGGTGAGACAAATTTAGGTCTGGAAGATCGTTTTTGTTTAACCCCAAAGGGGTCATAGCTAAAGGGGGGGCTTTTGGTTGCAGAAGAGTTTAAATGATCGGTGGATCGTTTTGATGCTTCAATCATTTATCGATGTTTTCTACCCCAAATCGATGTTTAAATCGTCTTTCTACGTGTTCTGGTTGACTTTTTACATTGAAAAATATAATCGAAAGAAAATCATTACAATTATTTAAAATTTAATTGATATGTAGTTGTAGTATTGGGCGGATTCGTCAAGCCCAACCTTTAGATCGCTCTATGAAATACCTTTCACTTTTCACGAAGTGAAAAGTGAAATCCTCCTGACGAGGGATTGGTCGTACGCGTTATTATTATTATTATTATTATTATTATTATTATTATTATTATTATTATTATTATTATTATTATTATTATTATTATTATTATTATTATTATTATTATTATTATTATGTATGTATTCAAATCCTCTGGAGTATATATATCTAGCCGGGTTAGAGTTATCGAGCCGCCCTAAAATCTGGGGGCGCGTTAAGTGGTGACGTAACTGCTTTAAAATTTTTAGGGGAGTGCTTCCCCCTAAAAATTGAAATGATCGTAGAAGGTTGAAATTTGGAGATGGTATAGAGGAGGAATGAGTAAGTAGGATTCGGATCCGGATTCGGATCCGGAATTTGCACCGGTGCTGGCTCCAGTACGGTGCGTGGCTAGTAAATAGTTGTATAATAATACAATATTGGTGTCTTTACATATGTTTTTGAACCCTTGGATCTCGAATATGATGGTTATAAGTTCGTAAAGGGTGTCTGGGGTCCCCCCGGCTGTGGGTCTCCTCTGTAGGAATGAACGAAATGATAAGAGAAGTGGAGAGTCGAGTCGGAGTCGGAGTCGGAGTCGGAGTCGGAGTCGGAGAAGGAAGGATTCGGAGAAGGAGTAGGAGTCAGAGTAGTCGGAGTTGGCAACGGCATCGGTGCTGAAGCCGGTAGGGTGCCGAGTTATTAAATATTCGTTTAGTCCAATATTGGTATCAAAATATATGTTTAAAAGGTCGTAGAACTCGAAAATGAGGGTTGCAAGTTCGTAAAGGGTGTCTAGGGACCCCCTCCGTGGTCTAACAGTGTTGCCTAATCACCTCTGTATGATGCGATGTTGCCAAACCTACCTGTTTGTCTATAGTAAAGCTTGAGATTGTTATACTTTGTTAATGTCTATTGTTTATTCACGTTTAATGTATGTCAGGCATGTTATGGTACTATATGTTTTTAGTTCAGAAAATATTATGTTAGCGTTTATTCGTTGATCTGTATGATCGATAAGCTATTTTATGATGTTTGACAGAGAATTTTGCTAATGTCCACGTTTATTCATAGTTCAAAATGATGTTATATTTGATATGCAAGACATTTTGATGAATGTTGTATCAATTCGTAGTTCAAGATGCTGGTATCTTTGATAGTTTGGACACTTTGTTAAGGAATTTTGTTAGATAATACTGCTTTAGCTGCTGATGATATGATTGAAAAGCTGGGATAGGTTGAGTTTTGCTGTGTAATGAGGGGTAGGTTGAGAACTTATTCATAGGTCCAAATGTTAATATCTTATTCGTAGTTCCAAATGTTAGTATCTATTGTAGGTTTTCGTTCATTGTAACTGCTAGATATGTTAGGCTATGTTTAATTTCTGTTACGTTTTGTTAAATATTACTATGACAATGTGAAATTAACACTGATTTGTTAGAGAAATGATAAGTTTCGTAAGATATTACTGTGTTAACTGGTGATGATGTGTTAGAAACGTGGGCTTAGGTTAAGTTTTTTTGCTGAGTAATGTTAGGTTTGCCCGAGAATTTTTCTAATGTCTACGTTTATTTGTAGTTCAAAATGATGTTATATTTGATATGAGTGACACTTTGATAAAGGTAGTGTCAATTCATAGTTCAAGATGCTGGTATCTTTGATAGATTAGTCACTTTATTAAGGGATTTTGTTAGATAATACTGCTTTTATCTGTTGCTGATATGTTGGCAAAGTGGGGATACATTGAGTTTAGTATGTCCTGTTAGCTACTTTACCTTTGATAAGTAGGGAATGTTAGGTTTGTCGTTGTACATTATATTCTTAGTTCAGGTTATGATATGTTAGCTTTATTGATGTTAAAAATTTGTTACGTTAGCATATATTCGTTGGTCAGTGTATAAAGAACTTATTTTTGTATTAGCCAAAATGATACTCGAAATATGACTTGAATCAATAGATCAATAGATCAATAGATCATGGAAGGGTGGGTGGGGAGAGGAGTGGAGGGGCGGGTGGTTTGATTTACTGATTATTGATTTTCTTTAAAATCAGTAAACTACTACACTTCGATAATATTTTATTCAAAGAACAACTTTATTTTTTTATGTTATGTTGGATAAAACTTTGTTATTTTATGTTATGTTTGGATAAAACTTTGTTATGTTGCAATTATTCGTTGGGGATTATGATAGTTAGGTAAGGTTAAGATGAATTTTTGTTAAATATTACTATGTTATATATATATATATATATATATATATATATATATATATATATATATATATATATATATATATATATATTATATATATATATATATATATATATATATATATATATATATATATATATATATATATATATATATATATACTAATATATATATATATTGGTCAGTATGATAATTAGACAGGGTTATGATAAATTTTTGTTAAATATCACCATGTTAATGTAAAATTAACATTAATATGTTAGAGATCTGCTTGAAAAAAAGTGTGAATAGCTTACGTTTTGCACGCTGTGTTAGTTACTTTACTGTTGTTAAGCATGGAACTTTGTTAATGTTAGTAGTCTATTCGTGCGTATGGTGTTTTAGGTTTGTCGTTGTACATTATATTCTTTGTTCATGTTAAGCTATGTTAGCTTTATTAACGTGAAAACTTTGTTACGTTAGCATATATTCGTTGGTTAGTATATAAAGAACTTATTTTTATGCTATGTTTATCCGAAATGATACTCGAAATGTGACATGAATCAATAGATCATGGAAGATTGGGAAGGAGGGGAGGGGAGGAGGGCTGTTGGTTTGATTTACTGATTTATTGATTTACTGCTTTAGGATCAGTAAACTAGTACACTTTACAATGATATTTTATTCAAAGAACTTATTTTTATGTTAGGTTTGGATAAAACTTTGTTATGTTTGCATTTATTCGTTGGGAATTATGATAGTTAGGTAAGGTTATGATAAACTTTTGTTAAATATTACTATGTTAATGTAAAAAACTTTGTTACGTTAGCATATATTCGCTGGTCTGTATGATAATTAGAGATGGGTATGATAATTTTTTTTAAAAATATTACCATGTTAATGTAAACTTAACATTGATATGTTAGAGATATGCTTGACAAAGTGTGAATAGGTTACGTTTTTGCATGCTATGGTAGTTACATTACTGTTGTTAAGTATTTAACTTTGTTAATGTTAGCAGTTTATTCTTGCTTAAGGTGTGTTAGGTTTTTCATTGTGCATTATATTCTTAGTTCAGGTGATGCTATGTTAGCTTTATTAATGTGAAAACTTTGTTACGTTAGCATATATTCGTTGGTCAGTGTATAAAGAACTTGATATTATGTTATTTTTATCCAAAATGATACTCGAAATGTGACTTGAAACAATAAATCAATAGATCAATAGATCATAAGATGGTGGGAGGAGGGGAGGAGGGGATGGGAGGGTGGTTTGATTTACTGATTTACTGCTTTAGGGTATGTAAAAATTTAATTTTTTTTACGTTATAAACATAAAAAGAAAAAGGTTTTTGTGTTATGTTATACAAAATATGACCTGAATCAAAAGATCAATAGATCATGGAGGGGTGGAGAGGGTAGGGATGGGTGTTTTTATTTATTCATTTACTGATTTGCTGCTTTAGGGTATGTAAAAATGCAAATTTTTTACGTTATAAACATAAATAGAATAAAAGTTTTGCGTTATGTTATACAAAATAGATCACGGATGGGGTGGAGAGGGTAGGGTGGGTGGTTTGACTTACTGATTTAAATATTGATTTACTGCTTTTGGGTGTGTAAAAACGCAAATTTTTTTACGTTATAAACATGTAAAGCATAAAATTTTTAGTAAAAACAAAATGTTTTAAGCAAATAAAACAAAAATAAATTAAAAAAAAAACAAAAAATAATAAAAATTTGAAAATAAATTAAAAAATTTAAATTGAAAGCAAAAATTAAACACAAAGGATAAATGTAAAATGAAACATAAAATAAAATAGCAATCAATATATTTTAGTTGACGTTTATAAAAAGAAAACGAGATTTTGAAAATAGAAATGTCAGTCTGAGGCTAAACGAAAGTTTACTAACTGAGCACCGCACCGGCTCCAGCACCGGTGCTGGTACCATTTCTGTCTCCTTCTCTGACTCTTTCCTCCATCCTTCCTCCTTCTTTCTTCTTCCTTCCTCCATCTTCTTCTCTTCTGCGTTCCCTGCATTTCAGACACACTTTACGAACTTACAACCCTCATATTCACGTTCTACGACCTTATAAACATATATTTTGATACCAATATGGGACTAAACGAATGTTTATTAACTCTGCACCGCACCGGCTCCAACACCGGTGCGGTTGTCAACTCCTATTCATTCTCCGACTCCTTCCTTCTCTGACTCCGACTAATTTTTCCACTTCTCTTATACATTTCGTTCATTTCTACGGGGGGACCCACCGCCGGGGGACCCCAGACACCCTTTACGAACTTATAACCATCATATCCGAGATCCACGGGTTCAATAACATATATAAAGACACCAATATTGTATTTTTATACAAATATTTACTAACCCAGCACCGGTGCCAACTCCGGATCCGAATCTGGATCCAAATCCTACTTACTCATTCCTCCTCTATACTATCTCCAAATTTCAACCTTAAACGAGGTTGAGTCACCACCTAGCACGCCCCCAAATTTTAGGACGGTCCGATAAATCTAACCCGGGTAGATGCATGCACTTGGAGGGAGATTGAATAATGATATTAGTAAGGAAATAATGACGTATGTGTATGTATGTGTGGCAATAATAATAATAATAATAATAATAATAATAATAATAATAATAATAATAATAATAATAATAATAATAATAATAATAATAATAATAATAATAATAATAATAAGTACGACCAATCCCCGCTCAGGCGACCTTCACTTTTTCACACTAAAAAAAATTGAAAATATTCAATGGAGGATCGTCCGATGGTTTTCACGAGACAGCCCAATACTACAACTACATATCGACTGAATTTTAAATAATTGTAATGATTTTCTTTCGATTATATTTTTCAATGTAAAAAGTCAACCAGAACACGTAGAAAGACGATTTAAACATCGATGTGGGGTAGAAAACATCCATAAATCGATTGGAGCCATCAAAAATGATCTACCGATCATTTAAATCCTTCTAAGAACCAAAAAACCCATTTGGGGGGAAGCGCCACCTTTTGGGGGGTTAAAAACTCGAAAAATGGTCTTCCAGACCTTAAATTCGGTCTCACCGACCTTAAAAACCATAACTTTGACGTATCAAGCGTCAAAAACCGGATGTTGCAAAATGTTGCTTTGCAACACTTGCAACTTCCGGTTTGCGGCTTTTGCGGAGATTTACCACTCTATACTACTGTCCAAGTAGAGCATTACTACGTATTCCTCCCGGTCGCACTCGGGTGTTGGGGCAAGCAGGGTACCGCGCATGGTATCAGAGGGTATTCACAAATACAAATTTGATTGCAGTGTATTGCATTTCTTTTGTACATAATGATCCCCGATCTTGGTATTATTATTCACCATGCGCGGTACCCTGTTTGGCCATACGCCCGAGTGCGAGCGGGAAGAATACGTAGTAATGCTCTGCTTGGACAGTAAAATTCTCGGATTCTTCTTTTGTCTCGTCGTGGCGTAGGGGTCAAACACTTTCACCATTCCTTCCTCTCTCTCTCTCTCTCTCTCTCCACTATTATTTATACTCGCCATTAACCCCCCTCTCTCATTATCCTTTCTCTTTCTTTCCTTCTCATTTATCCTCTCTCTCTCTCTCTCTCTCTCTCTCTCTCCTCCTCTCTCCTCTCTCTTTCTCTCTCTCTCTCTCTCACTCTTA
>JABUQX010099179.1:0-17500 GCA_015478945.1 Trachelipus rathkii
ACTAATAAAACAACGCCCATCCTCAATATAATAAATTTTCATCACCAATCACAGGTTAACTTGGTTCAAGCGATAATGAAAAAACATGTAACTTTATAACATATCAGCGTAAAAACCAAAAAGTAATGAAAAGTTATAGTTGGAGCGATATAAAATAATTATCTCCTGAACCACAACTACATACGAGGTCATATTAGAGAGCGATTAAAGGATTACTGCAATTAGTCCGTCCTCGTCACTCAAGAAAGTGATAACATTTCGCTTCTTAACAGCAATTAATATGGACTCTTTACCGAGTCCAGAAAAGTTTCAGTTTGAGTCAAAATAGAGCTGGAAAGTAAAACAAAAGCAAGATTGAGCTGCTCCTTTCTCAAAATAATTCTTATAGGCAATCTCTTGTGACCATGTTGTATAGACGCAGTTAAATCAGTCCTGGATATCAAAGGAATTATCCTATAATTTAAAGCCTAAAATTTAGGCCTAAACGTAGTTAATTGCACCACATTTGACTAGAAAAAGGTCAAGTTTGAAATATATTTTTAGTAACCTAGAATTTAAGGTCTTAAAATCGGCTCCACGAGATACAAAATGGATTATCTAATATTTGCCTAAAGTAGTATATATATCAACACATTTACAGAGAGAAGGTCAGTTTCGTATTGTAAGGACTAGCGGGTTGTTGTTAGTTTTCTCACGAGTGATGGATCTTCAATTAGTACAATAGATGCATTAATAGAATATAATAATAATAATAATAATAAAGAAAAATTTTTCTTATATTATTTTATATTACATTACATTGATTTGAAATATTTTTAGTTACATCGAGCGAATATATATAAATGTAAGTGAATAAATTTGTTATTTTAAATTATAAAGTCCCACGTCTGGAAAGATTTTAAATAAAATACATTTTATGTTAGCAATAGAAGAACTCATATATATTGAGATACTATTATTTTTATATCCTTATTACATGGGATAACAGATGAGAGATAGTAAATGTCTAGTAAGCTATAGTACTAAATCAGGACAAACGTGGCATACCGCTTTGTGTTGTATAGAGGGTGCTTAGGGGTCTGACCTTAATGATTTATCTGAGATTTATGTTGGGCTTTTTAAATAGGTAACGGTAAAATGATAGAGTGTTTTAATAAAATTTCATAATAATTTAGTAAAAAGTTATTTTAAAACTTGATAGTTATAATTTATAAACAAAGTATTAACAGTTAATAATTATAATATTCTTTGTTCAAACAAAGATAATGATTTATTATAGAAGTATTTAAAGAAATATCTTTGGAGAAATAATTAAGTTATTTTGAATGAGTAAATTAATGGTATCGTGTATTAATTAAAACTAAAAATGTTTTAATAAAATTGAATACGTTATTATATGTGTAAGTAAATCTGCATGTGTAAGTAAATCTGTGTTGAGTGTAAGTAAAATCTGTCGTGTGTGTGTGTTGTGATGTGTGTGAACCGCGTGTGTATAAGTTGTAAATTATAGTCCTAATGGGTAAATGTAAGAATGTCATAGTGAAATGTGTGTATAAGTGTCATATGATGTGTGTTGTGTGTGTATATATGTACTCTAAATTAAGTGTGCTGTATATAGTGTAAATGTAAGATGTCTATAGGGTAAACATGTAAGTGTCATAGGGAATGTGTGTAATACTAAGTGGTCATTAAGTGGTGAATGTGTGTAAAGTGTAGTATGTTGTGTGAGTGTGTGTGTGTGTGTGTGTGTGTGTGTGAGTGTGATGTGTTATGGTGTGGTTCTTAAAAAATAATAACAATCAGGTCATGAAGAGTAAATAACATAAAGTAATAAATAATAAAAATAAAAATAAAATAATAAAATTAATAAAATAATAAAATTAAATAATAAAAAATAATAAAAATATAATAATAAATAAATAAAGTATTAAAACAAAAAATACACAATATAGTTAATAAATATAGTGAGTTAAAACAGTAAAAGACAATATGTAGTGTTAGAGCAAAAGTAAAGCAGAAAGTTAGAAGCAGTAAAGCCAGATATGTTAAAGTGACAGTAAAGCAGAAGTTAAAGCTATAAAGCGTCCAGAAAGTGTTAAGAGCTAGTTAACAGACCAGAGTAAAACAAAAGCAATAACTATTGGCCCTTTGAGTTGCTTGATGAGTAACAACCTCTTATTACGATAGCAGGTTACTGATTTAACTGTTTAAGGTGTATGTAATGAAAGTATGAGTTAAAGACAGTAAAAGCAGAAAGTTTAAGAGCGAGTAAATAGCCGAAAACAAAGCAGTAGAAAGCAGGAGAACCTACATTAAAGCTATACACTATTGGGAGAGCGCCTTTAGGTGTAGGTATATCACCATCTATTGATTACTAGATTTACTCATGCTTTGTATTTTTTTTTTATTTTTTTTTTTTTATTTTTTTTTTATTATTTTTTTTTCATTTGTTTTTTTTTTTATTTTTTTATTTTTTTATTTTTAATAGTAACGGTAATATAATGTATTGTAGGAGTTTACAAGCAGTAAAAGCAGAAGATTTTATGAGCAGTATAAAGAAGAAAGTTAAAGAGTAAAGCAGTAAATAAAAAAGCATCTAAATCCCGCGTGGTGTTAGGTAACACATCCTACTTGATATTACTCTGATATTACTGCATTAGGTATGTAATGTTAATAAATATGTGAGTTAAAACAGAAAAACATGAGTTATTAAAGCAGTAAAACATAGTAGTTAAAGCAGTAAAAACAAGTAAAACAAAAAGTGCAGCAATACTTAGATCCCTTATTGTTAGTTAGGTAACACCTTCTATTGGATTTACTGTATAATTACTGCTTTAAGGTATGAAAAGTTTATGTTTTTAATAAATATTTCGTACAATTGTAGTAAAAAAAAAATGATATATATATGAACACTCAGGATTTTTTCTTCTTACATACATTATTTTTAAATTTATAAAAGTTTTAAAAAAGTATTAAAAGTAAAACCTATAAAAAAAAAAATAATGTTATAAATATATGTGTTAAATAATGGGTCTGTAATGAGTTACGAGTTTTAGGTCGGCTAGAAAAAATGTTATTTAAATAAATGTTTAAGTAATGTAAATAAATGAATGACTTATATATAATATTATTTTTCCATATAGCGTTCGGGATATTGGCGCCTGCCGGCGCACGCGGCGGGCTCGAGACGCGGCGGACGTGGGCACGCGCGGGTCCGCACCTGCGGGTGCGAAGCTGCATCTAGCTTTGCGGGGTGGGGCTTACATGCTGAGTATCACCTGTGGTTTGCTTGTGAAAGGGGTGAATGACATTATGATAACTCTGTTCTTTGATAGAAGAGAAGCAGATGGAGGCCATTCAAAGATGATTCCATACAAAAGATTGAAATCAATCAATTATAGATGTATCATAAGATGGAAAAAGGAAAAAAACCCTATGCCCCATAAAATTTTCCCCTAACATAAAAGTGAACAATGAATAAAAATAACAAGTCATCAAAAGAATGAACCAAACTTCCAAGTTGAAGAGCATCAATCGCTGAGGCATTAATGCTTGAAGTTGCATCAAAAAGTTGAGGCATCAAAAAAATATCGAGGGTGTGTAAGTGATAAGTGTAAGAGTATATACTGTGTGTGTGGTGTGAGGTGTAAGTGTATATGGGTTTGATGTAAGTGTCTATGGAGAGTGTAAGTGACTATAAGTGTCATAGTGTGATATAAAGTGGTCATTAGTGAAAGTGTGTTAATAATAGTGTTATAACTCTGTATGTGTGTGTGCAAGTTAATATATCTACTTTTATAAAGGCTATATTCTTTGACGGTTAATAGAAAAGACAGACTCACCTGAGAGTATGGTTAGTGAATGCATCCTAACTAGAAGGTTGTAATATACCAGCCAATCGATTCCCTAAATATGACCTAATTACCTTATTTAAGGGGATAATAAACACTCCACATATTAGGGCTATTACTAGGCCTCAGGGGAAGGCTAGAAAAACTTGAATAAAGAGTGGCACTCAGTTGCACTATGTGGCACCCTTCGGTTAACTTGATTGTGGCACAACTTTGCAGATCCTTCTCACACTATCTTGTCACCACTTAGGCACTAACTCACATGGGCTCAATTATTACAGCAAAGAGCAATGAGCATCTGCACTTGGCACTCAACCTGTGGCAACTATGAGCAATAGAATATCATAGAACACTACAAATAGAAAACATCACTAAAAGATACTTTCGTTAACGTGTGATATGGGAACGATCGAAAGACATCACCAGTTAGCGAGTGGGTCAAAATTGTCCCATGGTCATCAATGAGGCAAGGTCAAGGGTGAAATGAGTACAATGAGTCAACAAGTTAAAAACATCAAACAAGGGCTAAGGCTCCACTAAAAGGAAGGACCAAAAATTAACAGTGAGGGATGCAAAATTGACCCATGGACGACCCAAGGATTGGTAGTATGTGTTTGTACGTGTGTAAGTATGTGAAATGTACATAGTGTCTAGTGTATAAATGTACAAGATGTTTATAAGTGATATAGTGTCTATAGTGAATGTGTGTATATTAGTGTATGGATTGTGTGTGTAGTGTCGTGTATGTGAGAATGTAAAGATGTAAATGTAGACTGTCTATTGGGTAAAGGTGTAGAGTGTGCATAGTGATATAATGGTGTATAAGATGTCCATAGTGGAATGTGTTGTTATATAGTGTAAGTGTGTGTGTGTGTGTATGGTGTTGTGATGTGATCGTGGTGTGTGTGTGTGTGATGAGTGTGAGTGTGTGTGTTGTGTGTGTGTGGTAAGGGTTCAAAGATAGGGAAAGATCCATACACTCGCGTTCAAGTTAGAGATACGAAATATGTGCACCGGGGCTCGGACAGAGTCGAGGTGGCACCAATAATAATTTGGCGTGGGCCAAAATTGAGACTAACACATGGGTTACGTGGCATAGGTAGATCCGAAATTATCATGGTCAAAACAAGGGTAAAGACTATCAAAAACCGGGCTTAAGCCACTACACATCGGTTGTAGACCCACACAAGATACACTACCGGAGTCCGGTCACTAACAATAGACCGCAGATGGGTAAAGAGTATCTTCCATTTGAATTTTTGTGTTGACATTAGTAACCACACAACTTGTCTCTTTCCGTGCTTGCAATAGTCAATTTACAGCCACAGAACTCATATTATCTATGAATTGGCGTCAAATAACAATGCGCAAACTGATTACACTCAGAGAAAGAGCTATTAGCATATAAAGCATCAAGTGAGAGATTATCAAGACATAAGCGTGAAGCACCAGAGCCGGGGGATGCAACCATGTCTTATATCTGTATTTATCTCTTGTGGTTGAGACCCGATGGAGAAGACTCTATATAGGGTGGTCGGAGAAGATGTAGAGTGTGCGGGGGAGTAACGTTAGAAACGGGTCCTGAGGCACGTGAGGCATCCGTTTGGCGCAAATCCCTTCTTGAGGAGCGAGGACATAGTGAAGAGTTCGCGCGATTTTTGTGCACAGAGAATTTGAGGGATGCGTTCCCTAAATATTTCTATGAGGAATATACTTTAAAAAAAAGAGAAGCTTGTCACGTAGTTTAAACATATATGAAAATTAGGGTGGCAATTCTCAAAAAATTAGGGTTGGAGACACAAACACAAGAATATAGGGTATGTCCTATATAAAAATATTAGCGATTGCCTAGATAAAAAATAACCGTGGAGGGCCAAAATAAGTAACCACTACGCATAGGAAGAATACCTAAAGGTTGTCGAATAAAAAGGTCAAAGGCCAAAAAGCGTAAAGGTCCAAAAAGGTTATAGGTCAGGATAAAATTTCGACTCAAAAAAGGGCGCGATCAGATAAATAGGTAAAAAGTCGGCGGATCACTATTGGGCATTAGCCATAATATGAGTCTCCCTACTATCTATATAGGCGTTCGTAAAAAGGTGGTGGGTGAGACGCCACTAAAATGATATAGTTCACCCTATACATGAGCACATTGCCGCTAGGAGTACCTTAATATAGAATTATATGAAGAATAAAGTCAACCAAAGAAACAGTTTTAATAATGCTTTATTAGGCCTTTAGATCGTAATACTCTAGAACCTAATCCTCAAAAGCACCGGGTATAGAATCAGGAGTACCTCTATCTATACCAGTATATTGAAGAGCAGCACTTATACCATACAAGGTAGCGGATGTAGAACCTTGTATAATTGTAGTAATCTGAGCATCATGATTTAAGTTTAGCAGATGATACTACACTTAATTGAGGTTCTCAAGTCACACTTTAGCTCTCGTATGAAATCAGAACTAAACATTTTTCAAGTTACACTGTTGCACACGGCGCCCCTAGCAACGTTGGACATGAGTTCCTCCAAGACATTTTTTTGTTTATGTCTAGACCACAGGATGTTTATATTGTTTCAACAAGGAGATACGAAGAGAACGCGTTGATAAGTAACGATGTTAAAAGTTAAGAGATGCATTTTAAAGAAAGGAGATTTTGTAGAGGCGTGGTTTTTTAAGAATTGAATTTCCCAAGGTTTCAGTACGACTCACCAGAAATTCGTAGTGCGAGATCAGCGAGAGAATATAATACGGAGTATTCAGACGAGAGCAAATTCTAGAAGTAAAAAAGAGGAAGCAGACTAGAAATGAGTTGTATAGAATGAAAGGTCGAGTATCGGTATATGAGTGAATAGGAGTTAGATGTGCAGGCTAGAGAAATCATAATGTAAAGTAGGAATAAAGTAGGAATATAAGACAAACCCCTGAGGAATCACCACTATTGACGAAAAAGAAGAAAGTGCGCCATCACACAGCGATATTTAAGAAGATTTGAAAGAAACTAGACATAATTAAGACAAAGAGAAAGAGGATAAGCCCAAAGGAGGGAGCTTTGGAGAGGGCAGTGACGCGAACCATAGTCCCGGTCAACATTCTATATAGGATATGCAGGCGCCCCACGGCAAGTCTCCCGTAGTTCCTAAGAGCAAAACCATAAATCGGTTAGATAAGGAAAAGTATATCGCCAGATATGAACCTCGAGCGCTGAAATGCCGTTACTTGGCCTATCGAAAGAAAGGAATGAGTTTTCAGATAGATAATCTAAGAAGTCAGAGTTTGAGAACGGGTTTCAAGATTCTTAGAGTAGATAACAGTGAGAGCTATACAAGTAAGTTAGAAGGATCAAGCGGCTTCTTTTTTACGGATAAAATTTACTTAATTTGTTGGTTATCATGTAGGCTGAGCATTTCTTTCTCTATATCACCACTCTCATGAGCAGCGTATAAGTCCTAGTTCATTTTTCTTTATGTATCCATTATGGTCATCACTTGTTTTTGCATTGATTACAGAAGATGTGTGTCCGGACGGAGATATTGCGCAACACGTGTAAACACCTGGGAGCGAAGTCAACTACTCTATTCAAAATCTAAAACTGGGATATGGAGCTCTTAATTGTCACCATTTGGGCACACACTATTTCAACAATTTCTAACTCCGCTTGAGTGCAGCATTCATAAGATTTTCAAGGTAGAGGCCTAATATTACAGCCTCGATCAATTGTATATTATCAACAGCAATAAGATAATAGGAACACCTGAGGGGAGAAGGATAGAAAGAAAGAGAAATGCCAGAATATCGTCTAGGGTTGAGTATTAGTGGAAAATATAGGAAGGAGTATACCCGAGAATAGAGATTGGCCTACTTTATCGTTGAGGTATAGAATTAACTAACAGAAACCATCTATATAAGATAAGAGGAGATTTTAACAGAATATAGCTAGAGATGTTTTGGCACGAAGAGCCAGAAAAAGATTTGTCAGAGAGAACAAGGAAGTTAAAGCTCACTTTCGTTTGATGAATAGCCCGCTTTGCTCGTCACAGAGTATACTGCAGCGAATATTATCTTAGCTGATGAATTGGTACGAGAGTGAATTTGAGAGACCGAGAATTTTTCCACCTACCCGATATCATGCTCACTGAGTCGTCTAGCCTGATTATGCCAAGAGACGAATAGTTACATGAGAGGATAATCGAGAGAGATATCGAGCGAGGAATTAAGGCAAGGACTGAGAGAAGACTTCACCTTTCGAAGGATTAAAATGAAGTATATTGTAATATAAAGAGGTATGATGAAAGATGTGAGTGAGATGATAATGGATGAATCATTGCTAAGTAAAATACTACATCTACGAAACGAGATTACAAGTGCATTCGCATCTTTAGTAATTTTTACCAAAAAAATTTATTATCTATCCATCAGTTACATCTTTTACTCTTCGGAGAGTCACAGCACAATGTTGCATTAAATCAATCTTAGCACTAATTAGCACTTAGAAAAATATCGCATTACATTTAAGTACTGGTCTAAAATATTTTATACACTTATATTAACAATGAATGAAACAAAACCACTGACCTACGATAGTAAGAGAATGTGAGTATGAACAGTAATGAGGGCATGGACGAGTACCCTACACAAACAATCTAACGCTGTGCAAATTTCACATCGTACACAGGAGAGAGACTTTTACATCACTTTTAATAGAGAGAGTCTAAGCATCGAGTATCCATAATTTTGAAATAACAATTGCACTAAATAAATAAACTAGTTAATCAATTATTATTATTATTTTATTATTATATTATATTATTATTATTATTATTATTAATATTAATGATTCATTATTATTATTATTCACATAATAATATTTTATTATAGTTTATTTTATTATAGTTTATATTAATTATTATTAGGAAAATATGAGTTATATATGGAATGTGTAGTCTTCAATTGTATTTCTAACAGAGAAGTAGCAACCTAAGGAAAAATTTTGATCGTGCGAGTTTAGTGCTTCAATATTATTATCGAGAGTTCCGGAGTAGTTAGAAGATCCACCTCCGACTGCCGCGCACAGAATGATCATCTCCCACCCTGCGCACATATCTATAGATAACCTAATACGAACTGAACAGCATGTTCCGATTATAATATCGCGAGGATAGTATCCAATAGATATGTCAATAAAACTTTTCCATCTATAGTGAGGTGAGTAATAGGGGCGGGGGTATTCTGAAGAAGATCACATTAAAGGTGATATATATACAGGATGCACAGATTTAGGTGATCAGAGTGAAATAATCCAGAGGCAGAATAATAAGTATGATAGGTTGGGAAATAATAATAAAGAGTATAAGAAGTTAGAAAATAAGGTCTGAGTAGTAAATATTTGAGAGTTCATCTCCAATAACGATCAGAGATATACTGAGGTTAAAACGCTGACATATCAATCACTATCTTCATAATGGGATGAGGTCGCCTATAGAAAAGAAAATGGTAATGAAGATAAATTCAAGAATCGGGATTGATGTTGTATCTCCAATCTTGAGCACAGAACATGCAGAAGAAGGAGAGCGAGGGAGGGAGTAGAGGAAGGAGAACGATAAGGAAAGAAGCAAAGAAATTTGTCTTGTCTATATATATACGAAATTATTTTCTTCCAAAATATGTTCGAGAGGTGTAGAGTCGAGTCTCTGAGCGAGAGATCGATACGTATGCGCGCGCATCAAGACAATTACAGGATCGATCAAGTAAGTTTAGATACTGTATTCAAGAGATATCAAGTTAACTCCAGAACAAATACACGACGTCTGGAGTACTCTCGCAATACAGAGGAGGCAAAAGTACTTGTTCATTAAAAAATGTTCAAATTGCGAGAAATCTAAAAGTAGATTAATTCTCTATTACAATATATCGAAACAAGATAGAACAAATATGACGCACAACCTATCCAAACTATTTGAGGATAAAAACTGAGGAAAATAAGAAGATGATCAAGAAGGAAGTACAGAGTAATTATAGTTATTTGATAAATGTCAGAGCGAGTCCAAGTATTGGTGAAGAAATAAAGGTGAATGGTTTAGTAAGAATGAAATGAGTAATGTTTACAATTACTCACATAAGATGAGAAATGGAATATAAAAGATATATATTATGCAGAATATATTATAGAAAATTGAATAATGAGACCGTTATCACCTATAGTGCGATAAATCCTGAGCAACTAGAGGGTACAGAAATTTTCATGATATGATGAATAAATGGAAGGTGTGAAAATGGGAGCTAATTGAACATTGTTTCGCTATTGGATTATCCCCCTCCATCCAGCATCTCACCAAGGCAGATTTTTATTGATAGTTATTACGAAACTTATTTAAATTCCAAACAGAAAGCTGATAATTCTAGATACAGAGGGAGGAGGACGTTAATGTAGGAGTGATATCACTAAAATATGTTTGAACCCAAACCTCTCTCAAGTGTATTTATATATTCAAGGAATGATGTAGGATGTCAAGAATACATCCTCGGCAAATCGGAAATTCGTGAGAGTACCGCATTTTGACCTGCGTATAACAGGCACTATACACTGAGAGCGAGGAATTACGGACAGTCTTGGTTGGTAGTAACCAGCCCAATTAGCGGAACGGTAAGTAACACAATATATGCCAAAATAGGAAGTTATGTAGAGTATAAGTATGTTCACAAGCTACTCTATTTGCATTTTGCACTTACATTTATAATACGGGGATATATTCTTCTCAGTACTAAATTATTGAGTAATAAGGATCAAGGAAAAGCGGAAAAAATACATGAACCGACATTTAAAACGTATGGGAACTGTACCATAGAATATACCAATAAATAATTACTAAATCCCTACTTACCAATGAAAATATTTGACATGGAGAACTATATATGCAAAGTCCAAGTATGTAAAATACGGTGATGAATTAGAAGTATATCTATAGAGTACTTGATGTTTCATACACTACGTTACCGTATATTGAGAACATCTTGCGTATCAACATCCCTGATGTTAGCTATTGGCAATAATCAATTGCAGAATTGTAATTATAAGCAGATGCAAATTGTCACAGTGTCACTACTATAGGGAGTAGATATATTATTCATCTATGCAAGGATATTCTTGTATGAATATAAAGTATACTTTTTTTCTCACCTGACTCTTTCACCTCAAATACTAATATAATATTTAAAGTATATAAGTAATATCTCTACATCACTTATTTAATATCACTGAACTTCATCCTATTTCATATTAAAAGTCTAAATAATAAAATATTATTATTATTTTAATTACAATTCAATATATTTTAGGCGAAAGGATAGGTATTTTATAATGGTTATTATTCAGAGATGATTAAAGCTTATCAATATTAAAATATATATTATTATTATATATATATTTCTATAATATATATATATATATTATAATATTATAATATAATTATATATAATTAATATATATAATGTATATATAGTGATCAATATATATCAATATCTACCCGAGAATAGGCCGGCCAATGTAACTAAAAAAACTATTAACATTTACACGAAAATAAATATCATTTTAATAATCAGGAGATAGACATTTTTACCCATGAAATTAAAAAAAAATTAAAAAATAACGGCTTTTTTAAAAAATTAAATTTGTAAAATGTTGAAAAAAATTAGTTATTTAACAAATATAACGAAGAATGACTGGAGTATGTCGGAGGGAGCGAATATAGTATTGCAATGCTGAATTTTTTATCTTTTATAATAACCTATAACCCTCACGAGTGAGTAAATAAATAAAGATGCATGAGTCGTAGGGTTATTTACTTACGGTACCTTATACCTTGGGGGAACGACGGGGGACTGTGATGGACCGCGATGTCATATAAGTGTTTGCGACTGCGCTCTTCTGTGATCCTGCACTGCATCCTCGCGAGAGAGACATCCGATTCAAAGAAGGAGTGAATGAGAATAGAACAAGAAGTTGAACATTCTTACTCCAGAGAGAGGAGACGAGACAGAGATATACAGGATGGTTATTACTTGCACTATAGCTATAGTTTGTGAGTAAAATACTGAGTCATAACTTAAAATGATAGTGAATTCACAAGGATCTAAATACACAGCGTGCACTTGCGAGGTGTAGATTAAGAATATATATTAATATATTTAAGATAGTTACCATGTAAATTAAATTAGAATTAAAAAATAATATATTATATTTTTTAAGTTTTAAATAAATAAGCTAGTTATGCGATATCAAAAAAAATGGTTATTTATTTTACCTGTAGATGTTAACTAAGTTTTTCACTGTTATACATGCTGGCCTCTTCGGGATGCTGGCCATATATATATTATATATATATAATATTATATATATATATATATATATATATATAATATTATATATTATATATTCTTTCTTTCTTTCATTTCTTCATTATTCCCTCTATTTCCCCAATGAACTTTAGGGGTAAGGTAGCGTTATACATTAGCATCGAGGAAAGAAAAGCAGTAGATATAGATATAACAAAATATCGATAAAAGTAAAGCCCTAGACTATCCACTAACCTATATATATATTATAACTACCTATATTAGTATTTTATATATAACTATCATAGCAACATTAATTGGTGAGAACTCGTTACTCACAGTCAGATAAAATCGCTAACCTATAGAGCTTTCATAAGGGACCTAGCGGACTAGTAATAACCCTCACATATGTAAAATCGTCAGTGTAAAGAGGTTTCATCCTTAGCCTTTAACAATGTGTAGTGAGGCAACATCCATTCATGCCTCGAGCTTGGGCGGCGATTCACCAATATATACCTATACCCTTCTCTTTATATCACGATGCCCACCTTACAATCTTTCATCGCTCTTCAGACCTATATACTCACATATACACTATTTGTCCATTTACAGACTATTTATAGTATTTATTAATATAGTGAGACGCATACTCACACTTTTTTTATACGGTTCATCAATAAGCCGAGTCAGGTTCTACTCAACTAACACCGCTACACTATATCCTCTACGCTTTAATACAAATACCGACTATACTAATATTATCATAATAATACTTTATCCACATGACCAAACACCTATATCAACATAACTTTCATTATTATTTATCTCTATCAATTTATCATCTCCTATCTTTATCACACTCATAACAAACTAACTTCTTATTATAATTATCGATTCATTATTCT
Source organism: Trachelipus rathkii (assembly GCA_015478945.1). Taxonomy (NCBI): domain Eukaryota; kingdom Metazoa; phylum Arthropoda; class Malacostraca; order Isopoda; family Trachelipodidae; genus Trachelipus; species Trachelipus rathkii. Next base: position 13,088 of record JABUQX010099179.1, read on the forward strand.
CAATTTTATATCAAATTTTCCTCAAACAACTAGCAGCCCCTAAGAATTGTACCATTACTATCTAACATCATTGAATTTTAGATCTATACTATCTTATTCCAGACCATAAGTCTCACTTACTTAATTATATATTTTATTACTCAAGTAGAGACAGCAGAGAGGAGAGAAGACGAGGAGAACGAAAGACGTACGAGATGTAAGACTCTGCGGCACTCAGACTTAGTCCCTTATATGAAGTAGAGACGAGACGAATTGAACGTCAGCGAACGAGCCACCAATTGACCGTGTGGCCATCTCACCACAGAAACTGATACTCAACCTCTGCAAATCAGACATTACCGTGACCTATGCTCATCATATAGACCCCTAGCGATTAATACCCTAAATATTTAAACACCGATACAAGTGATGCTGTTTATATTTGGAAAAAATATGAATATGGAGCTAGAACTGTTCACGAACCATAGCTACTTAAACATCTACACACTGAGGACTGTCCTCATCACACAACCACTACACATCTTACTCTTATCTACGTTTTACTTTCAACCCCTTCATGTATTCAACACACCCAGCGCAAATTATTCTCATGCTACCCGAGAGTCTCTAAACACCTTTATTATAAACGAGGATTCGCGTCAGCACAAAGAACCAAAATCACATGGCAGCCTGCATAGTAAGAGTATGGTAGGGACACGAACGCCTCCACTTAAACATAAGCCGTTCACATTACTCTTATTACTTCCACAACATTCTAACATCACCATTTATTACCTGCACCTATACTCACACTCATATTCTATAATATCATTTCAATATACCTATCCATATAACAAATTTATATGAATACTAACCAAGGAGACATAACACAACCCATCCTCACCCCGCTATTAATACTAAACCAATCAGCTTTGAACCCATTTATTATCTTTACACATCACACTCACTATATCATACTCATACATTAACTTTTGATTCCATTCAGAAGCCTATACCACCAACACCACCATAATTATAACTATAATTATATAATAATATATATATATATATAATATTATATTATATATATTATATTATTATATAATATATATTAATATTATATTAATATATATAATATATATATATATTATATAATATATATATATATATAGTATATTATATTAATAATATATATATTAATATAAATATCAATAATTAATTAATTCAAACTTCAAAGACTAAATCATCTACGATTACCCGTACAATTATTAAACGTCACATGTTATACCGACATCTATCATTCTCTACATTTAAGATCGCTAATGTGGCACGCACGCGCGTAATTCCTGCGCGTGATGATCCGACAATAAACACGTCATCCCCATGAAAATCCTCGCGCAAACAGTAACAAGTTCTCTCGGAGACGATCACCGCTACAATGCACTAATATAAATTGTTTTAAAAACATGTTAATTTATATATATATATATATACTATTATATTAAATATATTATATATATAATTATTTAATATATATATATAATAATATATATTATATATATTATATATTATATATATTATAATATATAATAATATTATATATAATATATAATATATTATATATATTAATATATTTAATATATATAATATATATATTAATATATATTATATATTATAATATGATTTAAGTTAATTCACACTGGGTGTGTAAATTAACAAGTTAATTAGATACATTGCAGTGGAAGAATCTGGAATTTATACTTAATGTATATATCAACACCCAGGAATACTAAATCTTAAATTACCTATGTCAAAGTAGTTCAGCGGAAATGTATTATATATATATAATATATATATATACTATATTTAATATTATATATATATATATATTAATTATATATATATATATATATATATATTTATATATATATATTAAAATATATATATATTAGGCCTGTTATTTTAAGACTCCTTCAGTTTTGATTTTTTTTTGTTTTGTTTTTAACATATTGCTAGTATATTGAACTAACATATGAATTTCAGTGTGAATGGACATTAGATTAAAAGTTCCGAAATATTTTAATATTATTTAAAATCACATTACTATACAATTAAAATTTAATTAAAAAAATGAAATATCTCGATAAGTAATGACACTTACAGAAAAACCAAATTACATATTATTGAAATCAGCGTATAACGTTGATTACAGCAAAAAAATATCAAAATAAATGAAATATCTCGAAAAGTACGACACTTCAAGAAAAACCAATTACATTATTTGGAATCGGCGTTGTAAAAGCTTATTACAAAAAATGTAAAAAAAAAAAAAAAAAAAAAAAATAGGGGGCTCGAGCCGACAGGGGGACAGAGGGGGGACGTTTTCCATACCCGTAGTGGAGGGGTGGAGGAACCCCGTGACACCTACAAAGAGCGGTAGGGTTTCCGGAGACCCTACTCCCCGGAGGGGGGAGAAAATAGTCCTACCTGCCTGTCGTCATCCGGAAGTGGAGAGCCCCGACTCCTGCCAATCTTGCGGTTTACCCCTTGGAAGGTATTCCTTTAGTTAACAAAAAAAAAAAAATAAATAAGAACTGAAACGTGAGTCGTAACGTAAAAGGTCCTATATAATTTTTGAATCATGTCCGTCACCCCCTTAAATTGACTGTTAGGAGGATAAATATTCTATAAATAGAGAAACAAACAAAAAAAAAATCAAAACTGACGAGTCGTAAAACAACAGGATCCGTATATATAAATATATATATATATATAATATAATATATTATAATATAAATTATATATATATAAATAGTTACTATTTATATATATAGTTATATAATCATACCCTCATTATATATATATTATACCGTGATGAATCGGATTCAAATTATGCAAAATCCGCTCAATAATACAAAATGTCTATTTTTCAACGTCCAGACAGATGCGGATTTTACTTTGTACCATAAGGTGGAAGGGAGCATAGTTTGCAATTTCCTATAATACATTATTTGAGAGAGAGATATATTCTATCTATATATATAATAAGGTATGATATACATAAGTTTATATTGAACTATATATTATTTCATTATCGAATTAATAGATATATATAAAACTTAAACTAAAAATACATATATTTTATTCTAATTATATATTTTAATATATATATTATAATTTAACATCAATATATATATACCTACGGGAAGACGTGCTTTCTAAAGGAAAAGATGAAGACTTCCTCTAAACTATCGCTATTATTTTATTTGTGATGAATAGGATTACATTACCCCATGACACTTCATGCCATGAGGTTCACCTCTCTTGCCACTCATTTCCACACACATTCTTACATATGGAGTTGACTCTTCCATCCACATATGACCATAAAACCAACACATTGTCTACTATATTTACACCGGTACATAAATACCTTTATATAGTCATTTATCCTCCAATGTGATTGTATGGGAAGAAAGAGTTCGCCACAGCGTATGTTCTGCGATGTCGTATGAAAGGCGAGCAAAAGGGACATGATAGTTGGTATAAAGTATTGTAAAGAAACATAACCGCTATATAACCACAACATATATAAATAATATATTATATATATAATATATATATAGTATAATATATATATATATTATAATATATATATATATATATAATATTAATATAATAATATATATAATATATATATATATCTATTAATATTAATATTAATATATATATATATATTTATATATATATTAATATATATATATATATATATATATATATATAATTAGTAAATTGAGCACCTAGGTATGCTATCAGCATGACTCCGGACCCCGCTGGATGGTGATGGCCGTAAGCGAGCCTTGTATTTTACCGGTGAATAGTTGTATGAACGTCTGGGTATACTTTGAAATGTTAGAAGAATATAGTAATGAGAAGAAGAGAGATAGAAGAGAAAGAGAGAGAGAGAGAGAGAGGAGAGAGAGAGAGAGAGAGAGAGAGAGAAGAGCGAGAGAGAGAGAGAGAGAAGAGGTGATTGGATTGTATTGAGAGCTGGTAAATTCGATTTCTTTGCTGTGGCTGAAAACAAAACATGAAAGAAAGTGGTGAAGTGAAGAGTGGTGTGGGGGTAAATTTGATGTGTGGATGAAGAGGAATGAGAGGGAGGAGAGAAGGAGTTGCGATTCTGATGAGTGCCTGTGGCACAGAGCTATGGGGAATTTTGTTTTTGTGGTGAAGTCTAGAATTCTAGTGGTTTAAAATTTAAGTTGAGAAAGGTCAACCGGTAATGAGTGGTGTAAAATATGAGTCCATCTGAGTTTATGTTGAACGAAGAGTATACCTTCTAATGATAATCTGATCGTGTTTTGGATGGAGTGAGTAGGGGCTTCATACTGATTGTGCTGGGGCTACTTTAATGGTTGGATAGGTAGTCCG
>JABUQX010099179.1:22500-32500 GCA_015478945.1 Trachelipus rathkii
TGTTCATCGACTGCTTGATATTCTTCTTGAGGTATTTTTTTGCAGTTGTTACGTACAGATTCGAATATATAGCGAATCTTTTGAATCCGATCATATTCGGGGTGGTCTCTTGCCTTTTCAAGAGCATTTATTCATTAAAATGCACGCGAAGCTTTGATTTCCCGGAAAAACCGTATCTCCTACTCATAGTTTTGTACAACCGGCAAGATACGGGAGGAATGTTTCGCAAAAAAACCGTTAGTGATTGGGGTACGTATTTACGCATACCCATAAGATTAGAATGCCACGTAGAAGCTTATCATGTTCGTTCAACCTGACATGCCTTTCAGTCTTTTGCCATCTTTTGCAAAGCAACAGGTTCGCTCTTGGTTTTGTGATGTATTTCCAATAGGCGTACATCAAAAGTAGACAAGACGGAAGGTGTGCAATGGCTGCTTAAAAGGTTATTGAGAGCCAGGAATTATCCGGTCACATACTCCGATCCTGTCTTTTCCATGTGAATCAGCGGGCTGAGTAGATTATATTTTCCGTCCAAACGGCGCTGGGAACCTAGGACCTGACGTTCTTTGCTTCGAGCTGGTTAGTAGGAATTAGTCCGTCGTGTCGTCGTCTTTCTGCCTGACTTCTATGTAAGCCGTTCGCCGATTGCCGTTGCAATAGCTTTGTCAAAGCGTTTGGCTATATCTCAGAATCGGAGACGCCGCGTCAATTGTCCTTCCAAGAATTGAGGAAATGAGACTCACTTCCAATCTCTCGCTCGTCGTCTGCTAAGGTTCGTCGTCCGATCCCATACAGCCATCAAATCAATCCCCAAGCAGGCCGTCTGTTCCTCACTGCAGAAACAAAGCTGCACCCCTCCGTCCATTCTCAATCCCGTATCCGCGAGTATTGGAAACCATCTGACCTTCCCTGTCACATGATCTGGTGAGGAAAGATGTGTGATGGAAGAGGGGATTCGACTGAGTATGGAACTTTTGATCTTATGCGAACAGGGTCCATTCTGTAAATTACAAACTTCCTTATATATATATTAATATATATATATATATTAATATAATATAGATAAGCTTATATATATACTATATATAGTATAAATACTATATTATAATATATATATATAGATATACTATATATATATATAATATATAAATATATATATATAGTATATAACTTATTTATATATATATATTTTATTATATATATATATTAATATATTATATATATTATATATATCAATATATATTATATATGTAATATATATATATATATATACTATATATATAGTATATTTATATATATATATATATAATAGAGAGGAGAGAGAGAGAGGAGAGAACGAGTAGGTGGAATCGATGTCCTGAGAGAGCGCGACAATGAGAACTGCAGAGGTAGGGGAGAGAGAGGACGAGAGAGAGAAAAAGAGAGGAAAGAGAGAGAGGAGAAGAGAGGAGGAGAGAGAGACTAGAGAGAGAGAGAAGATGAGAGCACGACAATGTGACCATCGTTATTTCGCCATCCCGCCGGTTTGTCTAAGTCTTTAATACACCCGCCTGTAACTATCGTTGGGTCGACTTTTTGCTCTGCGGAGAGCAGAGAGAGAGGATGAGAGTAGTGCTGTTGTGTGTTCCCATCCGGAGGTACGTTTGATGTACATGCTTAGAGAATGAGGAGAGAGAGAGGAGAGATGAGAAGAGAAATATAAGAATGAGCAGGACATCAAGGGCCCAAGGTCCATTTTTTCAAATCAAAAAATCTCAAATGGTGATTTATAAAACAGCTGAGGGTGGGATTTAAAAAATCGGGGCATTTAAAAATTTACGCACATTATTTCCTCTGTTAATGTTATTATCTATTATTATTATTTATTAATTATTATTATATTTGATATTATTAATTATTATTATTATTATATATTATTATTATATATTAATTATAAAAACTAAAACCCGCAGCTGCTTCAATTTACCACGACTTTTGTGATGTGAAACTTGTAATCTTTTATTTCAGTATATAACAGATGATCACTAAATTTTATTTATTATTATTAAATGATTAATTATTATTAATTATTATTATTATTATATGATTTATATATTATTATTATTTTATTATTATTATTATTATTATTATTATTTATCATGATTATTATAATATATTAGGTTATCTTACCTTTCGGAAGGAATGTGGAAACTCTAAAGTCGGTTGTTCGATTTATGGCGGAATGTGACACTTCCGTCGCACGTTTTTCACTACGCCGATTTATATATTTCTGATTTTTTTTCTTCAAAAAGTATCTATTTCATTTAAAAGATCTTTCTTTCAACTATTAGAACCCATATATAAATAAGTCAAAAAATAAAAAATCTTTTCACAAAAAGTTAGGCAAAGTAACACGGTCACTGTGGCAAAACGTAGTTTTTCAAAGGAGATCGAAACACCCTCTTCCCATACGTGCTGATCAGATACTAAGCAAAATTTCGCTATTTTTTGGGCCTTAATCTATAAAACTGACAACTCTGTACAAAAATATCTTAAAAAAAGCCAGAAAATAGCCAAAATAGCTGAGTTAAAGCGACTAGTTAAAAGTGCGACTAATCAGTCGCATCCGGACTCAAAGGGTTAACCCTTTGAGTCCTGAATTTTGATTTCAGATTTCTAAAAATTTTTTTTGGGCATTAACATGTTTATTAGGGGTAGTACAACACATTTGTACACTTAATTTATGAAAAAAATATATATAAGGCCAAAATACAAAGTGCGATGGAACCGTCTCATCCGGCAACAAAGGGGGAATATGTAAAAATAAATCATTTTCTATAGTATAATTATTTAATTGTATAATATGGTGATATAAAAAGAAGAAATTCAATGAAAATCAGACTGCCTAGAAGGCAAGTTATTACAAAGTAAGTAAAGGGCTAGTTTGATGCGAAAATTTGCTATAGATAAATAAAGTAACTAAAGCTCTAATTTTTTTGATTATTATATCTCTCTCTTCTCTTACGAATATATATAAGTATCATATATATAGTATATATTTATATTTAATATATATATTATATATATATATAATATACTATAGTCATTAGATATATATAATATTATATATAATAACTTATATAATATACTAGAGATTGCGATCATAAATACGTAAATCAGCAACTTAACTCTGATGCTTCCTCTATTAAGTTATTCTTGTTTTAATTTCAGCTTTAGTGTTATTATTTACTTTAATTTAATCCCGTATTTAATCACGGTGTAATTTGTTTTATTAACTCTATTGTTGCCCAAATGTTATATATATTTTATTTTTTTAATTAATAGATTCATCGAACACACAACCAATCCGATAATTTAGTATATAAGCAGATGTTTTTGCTATTTTTGTACATTCCTCCCGAGACTGTCAACTAAACAGGCAATATGTAATATAGGTTGATAAATTTAAATTATAATTTTATGTTAAATGTTTTATATTTTCTTATTATTATTTTATTAGTATTATTATTATTATTATTATTTTATTTATTTTATTATATTTATATTCAATTATTATTTATTATTATCAATTATTGTAGTATTATTATTATTTATTATTTATATTATTAACTTAAATTATTTGTTATTATTATTATTATTATTATTCATTATTATGATTTTTATTATTCATTATTATTATTATTATCTTATTATTATTATTTTTAACTTTCATAATAATTATATGATAATTTTAATTTATGTTTTAGCTGTTGATGGGTTTGGATAAACCGAAACGTCCTAATTAAATGATAGCAAAGCTTCTGTTCGTCTTTATTTCTTATATATATATTAATATAATATTATGTATATATATATAATATAATATATATAGTATATATTATATATATTATATATATAAATATATTCTATATATATATATATATTACCTATATATATATTATAAGTAACTTTAATTGACTTAGGAAGTACCGGAACCAGAATTTTTGGTTTCGGCCGGAACCGGAACTTTCCTGAACCTTGGAAAGTTCCGGTGGCGGAACCGGAAACATTAATCGACTTTCGGTACACGCTTACATATTTAAAAATGTCAGTTTGGCATAAATTTTTTTAATATGTTAGATTTTCGAAGTCGATTTGCAAGGGGGGGGAAAATAAAGGAAAACATGAAAAAATCTCAGGTTTGTGGACTTTGTAAATGACGATGGAAAACAATCTAGCAGAAAATCGGATTCTTAAAAAGCCCACTCGTGAAGAAGACAGTAATATAGAAATGATGGATGAGCAGCAATCAAGAAAAATACTCTCTTTATGATATTTCGGTAGCTACAAAGCAATTGTTCGCCTGCCCTGCTCATCAGTTTATTTGAGATGGCTTTTTCTCAGAATGGGTAAGTTGTTTGAGGATAAGAGATCACGTTTAAAACGACAAACACTGGAGCGCAAGCTTGATTTATCCTGACACAAACAACATTTCATCATTCCAAATAAGTTCCATTTTTAAGTAAGAAATATGGAAATCCTTGTTTTTAAAATTTTTTAAATTGTTTTTCTAATGTAGTTTCTACTTTGAAGTTATATAATAATAATAATAAATAATACTAATATAACTAATTAATAATATAATAATAATTAATAATAATTAATCAATATACTTTGTACAAATTTATGTTATTCCAGGTCTAGACTCATACCGTGAGAATTAACGCTACCGTGGTTCGAGTTTGAAATATTGTTTTTCATATTTAAAGTGTTTTCCGAAAGAATAGGTTAAAAACACGCCAGGAGAATTATTTCATAAATTTCCAATTTTCACTTTGATGTTGTTCGTTTTAATTTTGAACCTGAAGTAAATGACAATCAATTACTGAATTTTTTTTAGAAAGACATTTGAAAAAGTATAAAGTTCCGGTAAATACCGGCCGGAACTGGAACTTTTAAAAAATCAAGGTTCCAGCCCCAACTTAGCAAGTAACATCCCTATATATATATTATATACTTATATACCTATATATATATATATATATTATATATACTACTTATCACTAATTATATATATACTACCTTATATAATATATCATATATCATATATCTAATATCATATATATATTACCTATATATCATATAATATATATATATATAACTGTATAGTATATATACTATATAAATCATATATACTAGTATATATATATATAGTAGTACCTATATAGTATATTACCGATATACCCTACTTACTATATTATAATTGGAACCGTGGCACGTAAAATACCAGGCTAAATTTGAGCTTTCCAAACTTTCATTTAATAAAACCAAAATTTCCAAACATGTTTTTCTCTGTAAGCTGTAAATTAGCGTAGACTTGATCTTTTCCAATAGACTATTTTTTCATGACAATTCAAAAACATATCTTTATCTTGCAGACGCCGGTGAATATAATGCTCGTCTTCTCTTGCCTGCTCTCTCTCCTCTTCTCTCCTCTCCCTCTTCTCTCTCTCTCTTCTCTCTCGTCTCTCTCTCTCTGCTCGTCCATCTCCTCTCTGCCTTCTCTCTCTCTCTCTCTCTCCTCTACCTATATTACCGCTAGTCGCTATATAATATATATGATATATAACTATAATATCATAATATATATTATATATTACATTATAATTGATTATATATACTAATATAGAGTATATAATATATAATATATACTATATATATATATATATAATTAAGACAGAGGAAAACGTCACTTTCAAGCCAAGAACTAGAACTATCGTACAACAGCGTCGCCGTTAGGTAATGCACAAGAGTTTCTACCATTGTTGCCTCTCGCTCCCAAAAATATAAGGCATCCTCGGAACAGTTTTTCCAAAAAAGGGGGGCCCCCTGTTCGATATACACTTTGCTAAAAACTCGCGGGTACACTTATTTAAATCATAGAAGGGTGCGGGCATCCACTCGTTCTGGGACCACATTCGCATCCGCTGGGCGTGCTTCCCGGGTTTACAGGCAGTAACCAACCAAGGCTAAGCAACGTCTGACATCGGGCACAGCAACTGTTGGGACAAAATTATGCAATATAGATATATATATTTATATATATATATACTATATATATATAATATATAATAATATATATATATATATATATCTATATATATAGTATATAATACTATATTATATACTATATAATAGTATATATATATATATATATAGTATAGTATATATATTACTATATATATAATATAATATATAATATATATAATACTATATTATTATATATATAATATATAATTAGTATATATAATTCTGGCTTTTTATAAAAATATCTATATCTGCATTCTTCTTATTGACTTTCAAAATCGAATTTATTAATATACTAAAGACAAGCAAATTTATTTTCATTCTCCATTATTGATTAGAATTTTGATATTATATACTTTAATAAATTTTTGTTATATTTTAAATATTTTCCCAGATGAGCCATAAATGGTATAAATTTAAAAATAACTTGAAGTTAAAATCTTCTCATAATGAATAGATACATCACTAGCAGTCATGAAACACGAAAATTATATATATTATATATATATATACTATATATAATATATATAATATATATATATTTATATATTATATACTGATATAATGTTCCCTCGATATCAATACTACTATATATATAATAATATATATATATATATATGTATATATATTATAATATATATACCGGTGATACTATATAGTATATAGTATATAATATAATATATTTATATATATTATTAACATATATATATATTATATATTATATATATATTTATTAATGTATATATATCATATATATATATATACATATTACGGTTATTGTAAATAAAAAGTTTTAAATACCGTATAATATATATATAATAATTATTATCTCAGATAATATATTATTATATATATATATATATATATATATATATATATATATATATTATACTATATATATATATATTATATATATACTATATATGTATAAATATATATATTTATATTATATAAATATTTAATTATATTATATATATGATATATATATAAGCCTAGTATTATATATATATAATATATTATCTATATATAATTATATATTATACGTATATTATATAATATATATATATATTAATACAATATATATATATTGAATAATATATAATATATATATATATAGTTATATATATATCTATATATTTGTATATAGTATTATATATATATATATATATATAATATATAAAATACTATATATATACTATATACCTATACTGTATTATATATATAATATAGATAATATAATCATATAATATATATATAACCTATATGTGTGAGAGGTTTGGCTAAACTGTAGGAATCTGAAGTGATGTTCATTGTTTGCTTGAACCCTTTGAACAGTTGTCAGCTTCTATGTGAGGGATAATTCCATTTATCTTCAGTTCGAATTGATGAGGAACGAGCCCCCGTATGGTGGTATCCTTCGTAATGTCGACGAACAGCGACGTTGTCTCTGCCGCGTCTGTCTTATTGCTTTGCGCTGGCTGATGCGTTCTGTTGGTGCGCGTATTCTTTTGCCGTAGAAAAGCACTGCTATCGCTTCCTTCGTTTTCCGACGCTTGTCATAGCCGTCTAAAGATTAGCAGGAGAATTCGATACATCGTAAAGTATTTAGAAAAATCGATATGCATATGTCATGAGAGACTGTGATATTGCGCGGGTCCGCTGTCAGTTTTCATCGTGAGTTGTGTATGGTACTATACTCGTGGAGTCACAGTCTATGTTTGTCTTGTTCGCTACTCCTTACAGTTTGTTAGTTCTCATTTCTGGATGTTCTCACTGTTATTGTCATCGTTCTAGTGCAGAGCTAGGTCCTGTCCTAGGATTGCATCTCAAGTCATCACAAACTGTCAAAATTAGCCAACAATAATCAATAATACACATATAATACGATATAACTAACTAATATAATAATAATAATAATAATAATATAATAATAATAATAAATATCATAATAATAATAAGAATAAAATATAATAATAATATAATACCTTCCCTTAATAATAATAAAATAATAATAATAATATAATAATACTAATAATAATAATAATAATAATTTTAATTAATAATTGTATAAAGCTCAAAAATTTAATTAAGTATTATTAAATCTGTAAGGATATAATTTTTTTGATAATAATTTATTTTTTTTTTGGGTATTTTTTAAATAATAGTTTACTTACTATGAAATATTTAAACTAATTTTACTTGGTATAAAGTAAACCTTTAATTCTCCATTACAAATGGCAAAATTCCCAATTTAAAACTTCATTATAATATATACTAATATCTATATATCATATACTATTCGCATTGTATATAATATCATTACTTTTATATTATATGTATACATATAGGATCTTGAATATTATATTAACATACAAATTAATGGTTATATTAATTGGAAAATATAAGGAATTCATATATTGTGGTGTACTCGATTAGTTTAGAATATTACTATATTATGGAGGTATTATAGTAGATGTTTGGAATGAACATTAAAGTGAAATATCTCTTAGCTAGGGTGATAATACTTACGAACGCAGAAAGTAAATAGTTAACTTTCTTTATATAAGTTATAATTAAGTATTATATAAGAGAAAGCTTAGCTCCAATAAGCGTATGCCACATGAACAATAGATAACTTGTGCACATGAAGAAAAATCACATCAAATTTCATATATTATTAAACTGTCTAATAAAGATATTTCTAATATTAATTTTGATATAATAAATAAATATAAGGGAAAAATTAACTTTATCACTCCGACACAAAATTGGACAATAAACACACTTTACACATACGGGGGGTGTACGCAGAATTTATTGAGTGATTTGAAAAAACCAAAGAAGTGTTCTGTTGTGGTAGACTGACTTTTTGACGATTATGTTATTCTGTTTACGATCTATATAAGATTAAATTTTAATAGAGTTTGTATGTGAAGACGTTTTAAAGAGGGCATGAATGAATCATACTATTGAAACCTCTAAGAATTCTTACAATAATTAACTTACATATAATCTTTTGAAATCTCATGTAAATCTATTTTATAGCATAAATATTTGTGCTTATTAGGTTATTTATTAACTGTATTCAAGTATATATTCTTACTCCACTTTATTATCGTACTCTCATTACGTACTATATTTTCTAGCTCTCCCTTACATTAATGACTCAAGAACCCCTGTCATTTACTTATAATATTATGACATTTAGAATAATATATAACGATTGTTTAGAATATTAGTTATTGTTTAAGCTTAAATTTACTATCCCACTCTCATTGTGTATATTCAATCTTCTAATTTACAAATAATCTTTATGAAAATTTAATAATTGGGTTAGAATGCACGAATGAGAGACTGTGGGCGATTCTCACATCCTCACATTTCAAGTTCTTATTTGTTGAAGAATAGAGTGACTATGATTTCAATTGTTGGGTAATGAGATTCAATGTAATATAATGAAATGAAAAGGAAAAATTTTTTTCAAGTTTTCTTATTCTTTTTCTTATTAATTATTTTTCTTAAAATACCAGTAAAGCACATTTTTTTTAAGTTTTCATTACTATCATAGATTATCAATATAATAACTTAATATTCCCTTATTGGGGCTTTTTAATAATTGGATTCACCTTCATTAGTCATATTCAGATATTAGTATATTTATTCATCAAACACGAAATCGACATTTTGTATTAATACAAATTTGACTTTCTGTAATAATAATCACTAATTATTTATTTATTATGTTGATTTGGATTGGTTTAATACAGTAATAGCTAGTGAGGTAAAAAAGAATGATTCAATTTACTATACTCTAATATACGCTCAATAAAAAATTTATTCAATAATTCTATTAACAGGTGTTAAAGAAAGCCTACGCAAGAACTATCTTTATTTGGTGTTTAATTATCCAGTTATAACTTTAATTAACACTCTA
>JABUQX010099179.1:37500-42500 GCA_015478945.1 Trachelipus rathkii
TGCCTCGACATTCGAAGATTTCAGCAAGAGAAAGGATGACAACGAGCCATACTGCGACTGAAGACATTGTCATCTGTAAAGAGCATAGAAAAATTAATTATTCATGCTTTTCACAGTCAATATATTTTTCTATTACGAAAACAAACCAGAAAGCCAATCAAAAAAGGCGAAAATATATCTTGAAGTCACTTTAGTAAAGAATAAAATGATAATTAAAACAAAACAATAGATTAAGAAAATAAATTTACTCTTGCATTAATATTTTCATAAATTATATTCCGTAAAATATAAATAATTGGAATGAAAATTATTTAAACTAATTTTATAAATTTTTCAAAGTTAAACTATGAATATCTTGATTACAGTATCTGATTAAATAAAGAATAATCGTAGTTTATCTGCATGTAAAGGTCTAGTGCGTCTACTGATTGAAATTTTCATAAGCAATCATTTTAATTTATATACTCCTGTCCTAATAATTAATCTGAGTTTTATCGAAAGGACTAAGAACTATGTGTTCTAGGCATATATATAATATATATATATATATATATATGTAATATTATATATATATATTATATATATTATATAATATATATATATATATAATTATTAGATAATATATATATATATATAATATATATATTATATATATATAATATATATATAATATATATATATATATTATAATATAATTATTAAATATAGATATATATATATATATATATATACTATATATATATATATATATAGTGTGTTAAAAAATGAGTTACATCCCTTTCAAATATTTTAGATAAACTGTTCTCGGCCAAGAAATTGGACTCTATTCACTAATTTTGACAAAACATAATGGCAAAAGTTTAAGGTTATATATATATATATACCCATATTACCAGAGTGCACTAATACATCTTAATTATATATTTATTTAGTTATATTATATATATATATATAATAAAATATATATCTATATATACTATATATTTATTATATAAATATTTCATTATTTTCTTAAGTTCAAAAGTTTTTTTTTTGGTTTCCCAAAAAAATAAAAGATAAATTAGTTGTTCTACTTTTCGAGATATTTCTCCTGGCTCTTTTCTGATATCTTTCCTTTTTAAGTTAATTTGTAAAACGGTATTTATTCATTTAATTTAATAATAAAACAACCGTAATTTCATTTTTATTTATATTTTATTGAACAAATCATCATTTGTTTTATGATTTTTAAATCATAATGATTGAATTATTTCAATTTTTGAAATCATTACAATTGTTATAAAATTTTAAAAAGAGGAAAGAAATGCTGAGTTCACACCCCGAAAGCAATTCTGGTCAATTTTTTTTTACCTTGCATTACTTTTTTTACAAATAAAAAAAAACTTACTGTCAAAGAAATAGCTTTATTTCCGCCACATGTACCAATAATTATATATAGATATATATTATATATATATATAATATATATATTTATAAATTAATATTAATATATATAAGATACTATATATATATATATATAGATATTATTATATATATATATATTATATATTTATATATATTAACAACAAAACAATATTTCTTTTTTGGGAAGGGAACCCTAAATTAAATTTGAAATAATGGGTTCAAATCTTCATAAAAAATTTATTGAACTTTTCAAATCTTTTTTTTAAAACCAAATTAAATTTTACCTAATTTTCATGAAAAAATTAAACAAAATTGTAAATACTTTACCTAAAATTTTATGACTAAGAAAACGCGGACATTCAATTCACAATGAACTCATAATAATAATAATTAAATAATAATTACATATATAATATATATTAATAATAATTAATAAATAATTAATAATTAGTGTTACTCTCATAATATAATAAATTAACATTTTTATAATTTTATATTAATTAATAGCATAGATTCAAAAAAAATAACAATTTAAAAAATAAAATAAAATAAATAATAAGAATAATAAATTAACAAATAAATTGAAATAAAAATATAATTAAATTTAATAATAATAATAATAATAATAGTTTATAGTTATAATAATAAATATTTAATAATAATAATAATTTAATAATAAAATAAATAATAAATAATTAAATAATAAAACTATAAATAAAATAATTAATATATAATAACAAATAATAAAGAAATTGAAAAAAACAAAAAAATACAGCATCAAACCCAATCACAATAAACAACAAATTGTAAAAAATATTATTAAATATAAATATTAAATTATTATTATATTAAAATAATAATAAATAATTAATATATAATAAAATAATAATTAATATAATATACTTTTAATTATAATAAGTCAAAGAAAAGCAATTAAAACAAAACTGACAATAATTAATATCGACTAGGCAAAAGATTAAACGACAAAGGATCAAATTGAAACAATATTAAATGTTAAATTTTTCTCTTCCAATGACATACTTATTTTAAAAAATTGGGCAATCCAAAAAAAATTGTCCACATAAACCCATTCCCGGACTAATAAGTTTAACATTTGGCCCCGAAAGTAATCCTGGTTATTGCAGATTCCAAAAAATTTTTTTTTTTTTTTTTAGGTATAGTTAATTTTGGTTGAAGTTTTTGAGCTCGAATGATTTGTCACTTTTTTCTTTGCGAGAATCTTGGGTACTGATTTTCATAAAAAAAAAATTTCTCGTTACAACCTTGAATAAAATGTGTTGAAAATTAACAAAACGAAGTGCTTTGGTACTTCCTTGTAATTTCCATTGTGGATATTGTGTAAAAAGTATATTTTCTCCGGGCTTGCAAAAGAGAAATAAATTATTAAATATTTATTTATATATATAATATATATATATATATATATATAATTTTGATAATAAAAATAATATATCATTATATAATATATTTTATTATCTAATATAAAATCATAATATATTATATAATATGTATATATATATATATATTCCCAAATGCCGGTCGACCGTATGCTAGATTGGATGGAATGAAAACAGAGGGGAAAAGTGGAATATCAAAAGTGGTAGAGTGAGAGAAGGACTGAAATCTCAAAACAGGACTATGCTCAGAAAGTTTTAAAAGAGAATTTTGCTTGAGAAAATTTTTCCACATTGAGTTATAGCCAAATGGCATTTAAAAGTAGTAACCATGTAAATGAAAGCAAAGTTCTAAAACGTCAGGTAAAAATTTTATTGAAACCACATAAATATAAAGTAAAAATTAAGAATTTATAATAAAACAAAGTATTTAATTTTGCCTTAAAGGAATCCAAAAGAAAAGTGCAACAAACAAAATATTTTTTAATTCGTTTTCTTTTCTAAAAAATTAATTATTTTTAAAAACAATGAAAAAGTGACATCTGAAAATAATTTCGGTTGAGGAGGAGCCAATTATTTTGTCAAGTTCTATTAAAACAAAAATTTGAAGTTAACAAACAATATTGGAAATTTAATAAAGAAGCTTACTCAAAAGTGAAATTTCAATGGTCTATTGTTGAAAAGGCTTCAACTCAGTTGGTCAGTAATGAAGAAATTATCTTCGCTTTCCCACATGGGCTTAGGGCGTGGGAACCTCCCATTTCTGCTATTCAAATCTTGCCCAATGAACGGTCGCAGGATATTTACAAATAAATGCTGCGGTTCCACACTACCCCTGCATAACATGCGGGACACCGTGGTTCAGATCATATAATAATATAATATTATATTATATAATATATATATATATTAATAATAATTCATTATATTATATATATATAATAATAAAATATAATATTATAATATATATATGTGGTTCATGTGGAATTTGAATGTCCCGCGTTTTCTTAGTCATGAAATTTTTAGCGTCAAAGCTAATGTACAATGTTAAATTCTCATGAAATTAGGGTTTAAAAATTAAATTAAAAGGTTAAAGAAAATGAAAATTTTCAAATTTTATTTTTAATAAATGTGATGAATCTTAATGCGCAAGCAACATTGTTCCTTTTCAAAAGGAAAATATGTTTGTGCTAATTATAATATATATATATATTTATATAAATAAATATATAATATTATTAAATATATATTATATTATAATTATATTTATATTTTATATTAATTTAATATTGTAATATATATATTTATAGTATATTATTTGATAGATATTATAACTATTCATATTATATATTATATATTTTAATATATTAATAATAATATATTATATAATATATTATAATATTAATAAATATTAATATTATAGGGAGAGAGAAGAGGAGAGGAAGGGATGAGAAGAGAGAAGAGGGGAGCGGTAAAAAGGAGCGAATAAAAAACAAAAATAATTTTGTACGAATTTTTGGTAACTTACATGCATAATTATAGTTAATAATATTTTTTTTTTTTAAGGGCATAATCCAGAAAAGACCAGGAGAATTATCTTGAATGTTATGACACTTACAAAGGAAAACCAAATATGCATATTGGAAATCCAGACGTATAAAAGCTATTACCGGAAAATGTTAAAAAAAAAAAAAAAAAAAAAAAAAAACGAAAAAGGTACAGAACACTTACCAGACATTACTATTTGGAATCCGCGTTTATCTTATTATATGGAAAGTCGTTTCGTCCCCCCCCTCTGTTCCCCCTTCCGGCTCGAGCCCCCTAAAAAATTGAAGTTCAAGGAAATATATTTCATTTTTAATGGGGGCTCGGAGCCGATTTGACGGGGAAACAGAGCGGGCGGACGAAAAGTCCCCCCCGTACGTTCCACCTAGAGGCCGAGCAGACCCCGACTCCTGCGTTTTCAATGCGGTCTACCTGGAATTTTTTTCGTTAGGTTTTTTAAATCATAAAACGACTTTTGCATATAATAAGCTTTATACGCTGGTTCCAAATATTTATTTTCTGTAAGTGTTGTACTTTTCGTTTTTTTTTTTTTTTTTTTTTTTTTTTTTTTTTTTTTTTTACATTCCGGTAATAAGCTTTATACGCTGATTCCAAATATGTATTTGCTTTTCCTGT
>JABUQX010099179.1:47500-52192 GCA_015478945.1 Trachelipus rathkii
AGATATAGCGCCAATGTCACGTCGCAGAGAAAGAGAGTCAAGGAAGTCAGGAAGTATTGGACAGTTTATAAGTCTCTTTTAGGCCTTAAGGCCTTCAACACTATCCAAAGAAGAGGGGAACAGGTGATCCACCTCAAATGTGATAATAGTATTCCATATAGGGGTGAATAAACCACCCTTATATAACTGGAGTAACTGAGAAGGAAAAAAAATCACACAATCTGAACAGAATTCCCAGCTTCCTTGAGGCCATTTTAGCAACCGATGTGATTATAGGTTTTCAAGACAATTCACTATCTATGTTTAGTCCAAGAATGTTTATGTTGTTACAGGTGAGGACATTTAGAACCGTACGGAAGGGGATAGGAAAGTGCGGATTGTTAGCAGAGAGAAGAGGAGAGAGAGAGGAGAGAAAGAAGAGGGAGAGAGACGAGAAGGGGAGAGAGAGAGAGAGAGAGAGAGAGAGAGAGAGAGAGAGAGAGAGAGAGAGAGAGAGAGAGAGAGAGATGAAGAAGTTGAGTATTTTAAAAAGTTGAATTTTACAAGATTGCGGTTACCCCACTGAGAAATCTCGACCAGATCGACAAGAATTGAATAGGAAAGTTGAAGACAAGATTCAACTCTAGATACAAACGAGGGAGCACATTTGAAATGAGTGGAAGAATGGAGAGTTGAGTCATCGGTATTAAGAGTGAAGAGAGTTAGATGTCAGCTAAGAAGATCGTTGATGAAAAGTAGTATAAGTTTAATATAAAATAGAACCCTTAGAAACACCACAATTAAATAAGAAAGTGAGAAAGAGGGCTCATCAACAAGACCTTGAAATGGGCGATCTGAAAGAAAACTAGACAAGAGGAAATCCAAAGGAAGGTATATTAGAGTCAAAAACCTTAGATATGTCAAGCGCTACCACACAAGACTCCCCATAGACATAAGGCAGAAGCCATAGATCAGTGTATATAATGTAATACATCTTTTAGATATATAAATATATATTATTCTATATATATATATAGATATATATATATATATATATATATATATATATATATATTATATATATATATATATATATATATATATATATATATATATATATATATATATATATATATATATATATATATTATAGAGTGACTACAAAACCCAAAGGAATGGTATAACTGGGGTACCACGTACCCTAGATTCTTTAATGAGTAATATTTGGGCACTTACCCACGTGGGGCTACCTTCTGGTACTTTTCGTGTCTGGGGCACTACCCTGGGGCACTGCCGGGACCCCATATTTCTATATATTCGCCATGTAAGATGCGTGTGGTGTATTTATTACCCTGAGCTATGCTCATGTACTTTCATTGAGGCGTTTTTTACCCTACCCCCGTTTGTTCATCCCCTACCCCCCTATGACGTAATCACTCAGAAGTTAGATTATAGCGCTGGGCCAGGGTTCGAGCCCTGTACTCAGGGTCATTCCTGAGGGATTTTTCGGGGTCTCCCCGCCGGGGCTACCTTTTGGGGTACTTTTTCGGGGTTGCCATTTTGTTTGGGGGCTTGGCGTCCTCCCCTGGGTGTCCCATATTTCTATTGATTCCCAATGTACGTGAGTACGTGTGTGTGTGTGCGTGAGCACGTGCTCACGTACATTCACGAGCGTTTTTACCCTACCTCCCTTTTTTTCTCCCCCCACCCCCTTTTTTGTTCTTCGTCATCACAAGTTCTGGAACGAGGTTCACAGATTCTTTCCTGATGGTTTAAATTTTTTTTAGGGGCGGCCCTAAAAAACTTTATTTGTGGTTTTTTTCAAATGGTAAACCACCCCCTCCCCCCTCTGCTATCTAACCCGTGTACGTGGCGTAGCACGTACAAGGCGTTCATTGTACTTGCGCGAAGCACTCCATGAAAGTATCAATATGCTACTTTCATGAAAGTTAGCTGAAGTCTGGTTCGGGTCACGTTCAGCCCAACGCGAACACGCCCGCCAGCGCGAAACCGACGCGAGCGCAAGCGCGCACGAACGCAAAAATATTTCGCGGGTTATGTTTTGGTGTGGGGTATTTTTTTCAAAATTAAAAATATGTTTTTTAGTGCCGTTGGGAGGGACGTAAAAGACTGGCGCCAGGGAGGCCTCTTCCCCTGCGACACTCTTCGTCCTTTACGTTCTACGTCCTTACCGCCTAGGTATTGTAAACGTGTTTTACTACCCCTGGACGTAAAGATGTATTATGGCAGGCTGTTGTCAAATAAAAAATGCAACAACAAGAAAGAAAGAGACGATGGCACCAAGGTCCCCCCTCGCCACCCCTCTGTAGCGCTACGTCCTTTACTTCTTAGCGTCTTTACGTCGTTTACGTCTTTACTGTTCACAAGACGAGGTATATTACGAGTCACCAGCTTCACCATAATAGTCTTTTTATTTAAACCGTGGTCGAGCAGGGTTGGCATTGACACATAAAATTAAGAATTGAAAAAGAAAATTAAACAAATTGGATTTTTTTTGGGTTAAATCAATGATTTAATAATTTATATAATCATGATTTTTTTTGATTTTTGATTTCAATTTATGATTTTTTGATTTTTTAGGCAAATTTTTTTTTCTTCTATAATTTATAACATTACTAGTTATCACCTGATTAATGATAGGTATATATTTCATGTATGTATAAAATTTGCAAATTCATCATTGACAACTTTTTATTTTCAATAAACAAATAAATTAAAATACATCACTCAATAACATATATATATAATATATATATATATATATATAATATATATATATATATATATATATACAATATTTTATATAAATAGATATATTATATATATATTTATATATATATATAATTAATTAAAATAACTTAGTTAGACTAAAAAATAATTAATTAATCTATATTACTTAAACTTATTATTAATTAGGTAATAATTTAGGATTATTTACTAATTTTATCATAATAAAAATAAAAAGGCAATTTGTGCCTAAAAAATCAAAATGAAAAAACCATTGATTTTTTTGATTTTTGAATTTTTTGATTTTTTAGGCTAATTTTTTTTTTAAATTAAATAATTATTTAACCCAAGATATATAAAACGCATCTTTAAGATAAACTATCTTGACGTATATAAAAGGAAAATTTTCAAACCAATGTAATTTTCAAATTTCATTTTTAAATAAAGAAAAAAAGAAATATTTAGGATTACCAGATATTTATACCCAGTATATATAATTTAAATAACTTAATAAACTAAATAATAGTATTCTTACTAAACTTGACGACATAATAGATAATAATTTAGGACTATTACTAATTTTATCATAATAATAATAAAAAGGCAATTTGTGCCTAAAAAAATCAAAGAAATCAAAAAATCATTGATTTTTTTATTTTTTTTGATTTATAGGAAAAAATTTTTTTTCTAAATTAATAATTATTACTAGTTATCACCTGATTAATGATAAGTATATTTCATCTATATAATAAGCAAATTCATCAATGTAGTTTCAAATTATTTTCAATAAAGAAATAAATAAAATTAGATTACTGAGATATTATTCAGGGATGGCAATTTTGATGATTTTTTTGATTTTTTAAAAAAAAATCAATTTGTGATTTTTTTGATTTTTTTGATATTTTTGATTTTTTGGATTCGTAACGTCACGTGAAATATAATTTGCAAGTTACAAATTATATATCGCGTGACGTTACGAATCTAAAAAAATAGAAAAAAATAAAAGAAATCAAAAAAATCACAAATTGATTTTTTTTAAAAAAATCAAGAAAATCACCAAAATTGCCATCCCTGGATATTATACAGTGTATATATATACGGTAATTTTAATAACTTAATTAAACTAAATAATAATTATACTTACTAAACTTATTAATTAGGTAATAATTAGGATTATTTACTAATTTTATCAAAATAATAATTAATTAGAAAGGCAATTTGTGCCTGAAAAAATCAAAAAAATCAAATAAATCAAAAAAATCAAAACAATCAAAAAAATCGTTGATTTTTTGATTTTTTTTGATTTTTTTAAAAAAATAAAAAAAATCACCAACCCTGGTTACGAGTCAATATGTTTGAAATTATAAATTTATAGAAAACGGAATATATATATATATATATATATATATATATATATATATATATATATATATATATTATATATATATTATAATTAATATATTTATATATATCATATAATTATATATATAATTATATATATAATATATATATATATATATAATTATATATAAATATATTTATAAGAGAAAGATAACAACAAATGTAGATATATATATATATATATATATATATATATATAATATATAATATATAATATTATATATATATATATATATATATAATATATATATATATATTATATATATATATAATATTAGTATATATATATATAAATATATATATATATAATATATATATATAATATATATATATATATATTATATATATATATATATTATATATATATATTATAATATAGTATTATTTATATATATAATATATATATCATTATGGTGAGTGTACTTAATTAAGCACACTTTCAGCGCATACTTAATTAAGTACACTTCAATATAGGATGATGTAGTGTCCTTAAGATATGGAAATGCTTATAGATAGATGAAATATACCTTTTATATTATATATATATATATATATAATATATAT
>JABUQX010099180.1:0-12500 GCA_015478945.1 Trachelipus rathkii
AAGTGAAATATTTAGGTGTGAGTAAAGTTAATTTGAGTAGGTGCGATATTGGTATTATGGATATAGGTTAGGTTGTGTTAACGCAATCTGGTAGTAAAATATGGTGTCTTCATAAACGTAACATTTGTCATAAAATAGGTTGATATGATTTTGGGGTATTTTTGTAAGGTAAACTGATATAACATTTGGGGTCAGTTGAGTTAGGTTATGTACGCAAACATTTTAGACGATAAAAATAACTGTGTTGGATTCTTTAATGAAAATATAGTTTTGAGGGTTTCGGACGTGCAATTTATTGATAAACAGGTGATAAGAAATTAGAATCAAGGTTGCGTAATGATTAAGCATAAAATGGTTGCTGAAATTAGGTATTAAAGTTTGGAAAGACGTATAATAATAATAATAATAATAATTATTATTATTATTATTATTATTATTATTATTATTATTATTATTATTATTATTATTATTATTATTATTATTATTAATTATTATTATTATTATTATTATTATTATTATTATTAATTATTATTTTATTATTATTATTTATTATTATTATTATTATTTTTGTTTTACTTGTATATTTGCTAGTATGATAGAGTGTGTGAATGTCGCAGTAAAAGTGTGTAAATATATATTAAGGTAGGTTTTTAATTTAATTTATTATTCATTTATTATTATTATTATTTATTTTTTTATTATTATTATTTTATTCTTACTATTTTTTTTTATTAATTATTTATTATTATTATTATTATTATTATTATTATTATGATTATTATTATGATTATTTTATGATTATTATTATGATTATTATTATGATTATTATTATGATTATTATTATGATTATTATTATGATTATTATTATGATTATTATTATGATTATTATTATGATTATTATTATTATTATTATTATTATTATTATTATTATTATTATTATTATTATTATTATTATTATTATTATTATTATTATTATTATTATTATTATTATTATATTTTTTATTATTATATTATTTATTATTATTATTATTATTATTTATTTTTATTATCAAAAATACGTATTAGAATATATATATATATATATATATAGGTATATATATATTATATATATTATATCTATATATAATATAGTATATATATATTATAATATAATATATTATATATATATATATATATATATATATATATATATATATATATATATATATATATATATATATATTATATATTTTTTTTTATAAAAAAAATATATATATAATATATAATATATTTTATATATATATATATATATATAGTATATATTATATATATAATATATATATATATATATATATATAGGTATTTTTTTGTTTAAGGACCTGGTGCAGACCGGTTGGAGACCTGGTGCAGACCGGTTGGAAACCTGGTGCGGACCTGTTGTGGATCCGGTGCAAAGCTGGTGTGTGGATCCAGTGTTATTGGTGGAGACGAGTGTAGCGGCTCCAGAGTCATTGGTGGAGCTCCGGCGGTGTGAACACCACTAAAGAAGAATTGGAGGGTGCCGATATAGCACTCCCTATAATAAAGAAGACTTGGAGGGTGCCGATATAGCACTCCCTATAATAAAGAAGACTTGGAGGGTGCCGATATAGCACTCCCTATAATAAAGAAGACTTGGAGGGTGCCGGTATAGCACTCCCTATAACAAAGAAGAATCGGAGGGTGCCGGTATAGCACTCCCTATAACAAAGAAGAATCGGAGGGTGCCGGTATAGCACTCCCTATAACAAAGAAGAATCGGAGGGTGCCAAACCGTAGCACTCACTCACTACCATCCGAAAGTTAGTCCAGGTTGAGGTGTGGAACACCGACATTGAAGCCACCGGCGTTTATGGTCTGAGTTGGGGATCTACGGGATCCAACACTCAAAGTTACGTAATAAACAGATTCCTTAAGTACTTATATTCTATTTATTTCAAGAAACATTGACTTGTATACAGTGATAAACATTAACGTGAATTTATAATTGTGTAAATATATAATGATAATATTTTTTGGGGATATATATGATATATATATATATTATATATATATATATATATATATATATATATATATATTATATATATATATATATATATATATATATATTATATATATATTATGTGGTTTTAAATTATTTAGTTGGTTAGTGAGGATAAGATAGTGTGTATTGATAACTTTCTGGTATTATAATTATGAAAAATCTTATCTTGGCTTGTGTTTTTCTTCCTCGAACTTCCCCACTAGAGACCGGGTGAAGCCCTTGCCTTGGCTCACAAATTACCTCCGTCAGCACTATTGGTGGAGCGGCACGATATTTTGGTTTGGCTCGTTCGGGGGGCGTCTTTCAAAAGTGGTGGGTTCGGCATAACAGGTATAGTGAAGAGAGCATAGGTTGGTGGATCTACAAAAACTGTTAAGTAGAGAAAAAAAATTTTTCGTTGAAGTTGGCCGCAAAAGTATTTTTTGTTTGTTTGGCGAATTTTTTTTTCATACTCTCAAAGAAATAGTGGTATATAAGAAACGTGCCTTTTTCATTTCTTTTAGGAACTATTATATATTATTTTGGTTGTGCTTCTTATATTTCAAGTTTTTGTGGAGATCATGAGTTTTTCGGAGCTCTTTATATTCAAAGTTTTTGTGGACTCATAGTTTTTGGAGGTTCTTATATT
Organism: Trachelipus rathkii; assembly: GCA_015478945.1. Classification (NCBI taxonomy): domain Eukaryota; kingdom Metazoa; phylum Arthropoda; class Malacostraca; order Isopoda; family Trachelipodidae; genus Trachelipus; species Trachelipus rathkii. Next base: position 2,694 of record JABUQX010099180.1, read on the forward strand.
TCAAAAAATTTTGTGGATAGCTTATATTTTCCCGGAGCTCTTATATTTCCAAAATTTTAGTGAGCAGTTGTACAAATTTTTAAACGGGGAGCTCTTACAATTTGAGTTTTTTGTGTGCCTCTTGAATTTTTTGAAATTTTTTTTTGTGTGGAGCTCTTTTTTGAAATTTTAAAACTTTTGTGTGGAGCTCTTTAATTTTGAAATTTGTGTGTGGAGCTCTTTAATTTCGAAATTTTTGTGTTTAGCTCTTGAATTTCGAATTTTTTTTTTGTGTGGAACTGTACATTTTTGTGGAGCTCTGGGACTTCAAGATTTTGTGGAGCTCTTATAGGTGTGAAGCTAACTAATAAACTTAGTTTTGAATATTGTTGTGGGAGCTTTTTATATTGTCTTGGAGCTCTGACTTTGTGGATTTTTTTTTTTTTTTTTTTTTTTTATTTTTCGTTTGAAATTTATTGAGGCTCTTAGAGAACTTTTATTTAAATTATTTATTTATTTTTGAATTGAATTTAGTGGTATTGAGCTTTTGAAATTGAAGCTCTTCGATATTTAGTGTGAAATTTATTTATTTATTTATTTATTTTTACACTTGATTTTAAGGTACCCACATACACAGTGTACCCACAGTGGTTACTCAGCACACTGATTATTTTTTTTGATATTTTTTCGGTGCATTGAAAATTTTTTTTTTTGCTACTATTTGGGTGTGGGAGTGGTGTATATATTCGTTTGTGGTACACACATACAGTGGTACCCAATTGATTTATTATATAATATACATTTTCGAATTTACATTTGGGTGTGGGGATTTACACACACACACACACAAACTGATAAAGGAAATTTTTTTTTTGAAGTAAATTTGTTTTTTTTCTTGTTCTCGCTTATTGTCCATCTGTATAAATTGATATAGTAAAGAGAAGCAGTATGGTGGGTACTGACAAAGAAAATGATGGAGGTGCCAAAGGAGGATTAAGAGCAATGGCCTTACTAAATGAACTGCAACAAGTGTTAGTAACCGAGGCAGAGGATTTAGATTTAGGTAATGTGACAGCAGTATTGGATAGTTGTTCACAAGCTCTAGAAACAAAGATAGGAAACCCTAGTACAGAGCAACCGGTAGAGGTGAACAATAGTACGGTACAGCAGCAGGGTGACAAAAGAAAGGAGAAGTCAAATGTAGAACATTCCGTGAGAAAGAAGGAGATAGGTAAGATAAAACCAAAAGTGCAGTATGCACTGAGGTATAGAGAAGAGGATTATGAGGAGAACGATGATGACATCTTTGATAATAGAAGTGAAACTGAAAGTGAAGGTGGTGGAAAAAAGAAGAGAAGGAGGAACAAAAAAAGAAAACATGTAAGAAAGTATACAGTAGATGACAGTTCGGTGACAGAAGTAGAGTCAGAAGGTGACAGTGAGTTGGATAAAGGTGGTAAGTTGTGGTTAAAGAGGTTGGTGGAATTAGAAAAATCGGGTATGGAACCCAATATGGCAGTTAACAGGGTGCTCATCATTTTGGCCGGTGAATTATTGGAGGTGATGCGTACGTACAGTAGAGCTAACACAAAAGCGGTAAAACCTTTAAAGTACGGACGAGACAAGGTACAGACCTTTGATGCCTTCATCGAAGACTTTGAGAAGTAAGCAGCCTCGACGGGATAAAAATAGGTGGCCTGTTGAATTGAGGAGCTTTTTGGAGGGCGGCCCCCTAAGAACATACTACAGTATATACAGAGCGAAAATGAAGTATGTAACTATCGTGTCAAGGCTGCGTAGTTGGTGCAAAGAGGAGAAAGATAGTGAGGTGATGGATCTTCAGAAGGAATTTTGGAAGATGGAAATGTAGGAAAAATGAAAAGATTGCTGAGTTTGCTCTGCGCATGCAGACAACGTATGAGGCAGCAACAGAAGAAGATCAGAGGGATACTGGGATCCTAAAGAAACAGTTCGTGAACTGTCTACCTAAAAAAGTGGCCAGAAGGTTTAAGTTACGGATGGGGAGTGAGAAGGAGAGTATGAAGGTACGTTGGAAGGATATGGTGAGTTGGGCCCAAGAAGATGAATTAGAAGATCAATCGGAGCCAGAAGCTGAAGCTATTCCTATATGGGCAGCCATCCAACAAGAAGGCAACCAGAGGAAGACATATGCGGACCAGGTCCGTTATGGGAGACCGGCACCGCAACGGAACGATGCACCAAGGGAGTATAGTAGAAGGAGTAGTAGGTCAAACAGTGGACAAAGAATAAGGTGCCATCATTGTGACAAGGTGGGTCACTTAAAAAGAGACTGTTGGAGGTTCAGAGGGTGGTGCCTAGGATGCGGCAGCAATGAGCATAAGCTCATGGATTGTGGAGCAAGGATGGGTCACGGGTTCCAGCGTAGAAATGACAATGGGGAGCAAGAACAAGGTGTTCCAAGAACAGTGGAAAAGAAGTGTTTCTTTTGTGGAGAGGTTGGACATTGGGGACAAGCTTGTCCATTGAAGAAGGAATTTGATGAGTGGAAGAAGAACAAACCACCAGGTTCGGGAAACGAACCTGCTCCGCCATTGCCCGGGACGTGTCGGAGCCAACCCCCAGTATAATGTGTCCACAAAGTATCCCGGTTAGTCAAGGTGGGTGGGTGCCGAACCCTGAGGCAAGAGAGTTTGTGATGAGCCAAGATGAAGGAGTACTTGGTCCATTGCCTCAGCGGATACAAAAGGTACGAAGTATGGTTACAACAGACATAACAACAGGAGTGTATCATACTACAGGTAATATGCAGGTTACGGGTCCTGAAAGTTTAAAAATGGCACCGTTGTTGAAGGTGATGATAAAACTTGATGGTGTGGAGATGATTTCGACAGTAGATTCAGGAGCCCAATATTGTTTGATTGGGGAAAGTGAACTTTCAAGGATCTCAAATCCAGTAGTATTGAATAAGGTAATGAGGTTAAGAGGTGTGGGTGATCCACAGCTTTGTTTAGATTCGCACCGCACCGCAACGTTGAGGATCACTATTGATGAAATCGGCTATGGTCAGTCGGATTTCATAGTGGTTAAAAAGTTGAAGGAGGGTGTGATATTAGGGATGCCGTTTCTAGTAAAGAATAATATTAAGCTTAATACTGTAGACGGATCATTTAAGAGGTATGGTGATAATGGTGTTAAAGAGCAGGTGTATTTGATGGATGGATCAAAAGACTGTATAAGGGTGGTAACCTCGTTGCCTGTGTATATGGTAGAAGAAACAGTACTTAAGAAGGATGATTGGGAGGCAGTTAAGGTAGAATGGAGATCTAAACAGATAAAACCAAGGAATCATGATGGAGGGTACAGTACAAAGCCAGAAGAGTTGTTACTGGAAGGTATAGAAGGTGGTAAAAGAGGTTACAACAAACGATTTAAAATCATACCAGGGTTGGTGAAGTGGGTAGAGAAAGGAGGTACTGTATTGTTAAAGAAGTTGACACCGGGTCAGTTAAAATTAGGTAAAGGTGAGCAAGTAGGTACAGCACATTTAGTAGTAGATGAAGACAGGTTGAGAAGTTATGAAACCAGTGTGTGTACTGTAAACACCACAGTGCAAGAGTTGTCGGGTCCATCTAGTAATGAACAGGAGTGGACGAAGGAGAAATTGAAGACTGAGATAAAATTTATGGAAGAACTGTCACCAACAGAACAGATTGAGCAGATTTTAGAGGTACTGTGGAGACAACGCAAAGTATTTAGTAGAAGTGACGTGGATGTCAGTGAGACATCAATGACACCGTATAGGATCAAACTTCACGATTATACCCCTATATATCAACGGGCCAGGAGGTTTGATCAGAGAACAAATGAAGAAATTGAACATCAGGTAAAGGAGTTGTGTTTACGAGATATAGTGGAGCCGTGTGCTGCAGAGTGGAGCTCACCGGTAGTGCCGATACGAAAGAAAGATGGGACGCTCAGACTGTGTGTCGACTATAGAAGGCTTAACAAGGTGACAGAGGCGGATAGGTTCCCCATGGCGAACATCACAGAAACAGTTTTTGGTTGTCACGGTGCTCAGTATTTTACAAGTTTGGATTTAGTAAAAGGTTACTACCAGATGAACTTGGAGGAGGGTAGTAGAAATTTTACAGCTTTTTCGACTGTCAGTGGGCAGTACCGTTTTAAAAGGTTAAGCTTTGGCTTGAAAAACGGACCTGCGGCATTCCAACGGGAAATGCAGAGAATACTTTCGGGGTTCAGTAAAGATAGAGTGGTGGTATATGTTGATGATGTATTGTTGATTTCTGGAGAGTTTAAGGAACATCTGGTGTTAATAGAGCAGGTACTGCAGCGGTTTTGTGAAACCAACGTGAAGGTGAAAGTTAGTAAGTGTAATTGGGTGCAAAAAGAGGTACAGTTTTTGGGCCATATTATTGGTCGTACAGGTATCAGGAAGCTTCCAGAGTTTATGGCCCAAATTGATAAACTAGAAAAACCAAATAACATCGGAGAATTGAGGAGATACTTAGGTATGATAAACTTTCAGCGGAAGTTTATAAGAAATTGTTCAGAGGTAGCGGCACCTCTTAGTGCATTAACTGGTGGTAAAAGGAAGGATCCGATAGTGTGGACGGATGAGAGAACAAAGGCGTTTATGGACTTAAAAGAAAGAATGAAGGAATCGGTGGAGTTGGCGTTTCCGAATTTTTCACCAGAGGCCAAACAGTTAGAGTTATTTGTGGACGCCAGTGGATTTGGTATGGGAGCTGGGCTGTGCCAGGAACAAGGAGGTGAGAGAAGGGTGATTGCTTTTAATTCACATTCATTCAATTCTTGTGAGAGGAGAGCCTCAACTATCGAAAGAGAACTTCTTGCAATCAGGTGGGGGGTGAAAAGTTTTAGATCATTTTTGTTAGGTCAAAATTTTATTTTATATACCGACCACCGACCTCTGGTATATTTACATACTATGAAGCTTATTGATAGTAAACTGGCACGGGTATTAGACGATCTAAGTGAGTACAGTTTTGAGGTGCGGTATTATCCGGGTAAAGATAACATTTTTGCGGACACTTGGTCCAGGTGCCATAGGAGTGAAGATCAGGAGGAAGAACCAGCTGATCCATATGCCCTTCCTGGAGGGTTAACCATAATGAAATTAGTTCCCGGTGGAGCGGACTCCTTATTTATTAGTTTAAAGGCTGTGTTGGAGGATGTGCAGGTACAGGGTACCGTACAAAATCACAAAGTGTTAAGAGAGATATTAATGGATACACTTATAGAAGATCGGAAGTTGTATGGTGTAGAAAAGAAACAGAAGTCGTTGAAGTATTTGAGGGCATTGAGGATGCCTGGTAGAGAACCGGTACCAGAAGTGTTGTTAGTGGCAAGTGACATGTTTAAGGTGAAGATCTGGTTGCATCATGGTACGTGTTGCTCGGTGGTGTACTTGGGTCCTAAAGTAGGAAAGAAAGAAAATCTTAAAAGTGTACACATACAGGTGCTTGGTGGTACACATTTTAACCCCTTAAGAAATGATGGAACATTTAATAGTAATGATATAAACATCATGGTTGATGAACTCCCATCTCAGGAAGAATTACAACAGGAGGAAGAGGAAGTAGAGGATTCCGAAAATGAGTTAAGTGAGGATCCTGGAAATAACTTGGTGCATTATGGTACAGATGAAGGTCTGGACATAAACTTGATGATGCGGGAGAGGTGCCATATATCACGATTAAGTTGCAACCATGTATTGGGAGGTGTAGCTTGGCAGGAGGTTTGTATTGGTGAGGTACGCAAGTGTGCGTTTTTAGATACAGGTGCAGTCATAAGTCTGATACAAGAAGGTGTAGTTCAAGACCTGGAGAATTTCGGGCATATCCGAAGAAAATGGTCAATAAGATTGACACTTAATGGAGTCACTACAGGTATTGTGGAGTGTAACATGGCTGTAGAAATTGAAATTAGTACTTTGTATCGGCGGGTGGTGTTACCATTGGCTGTGGTACAGAATGGGTACATTCCAGCATGTATGCTGTTAGGTATGAACTATTTGAAGGAAGTAGAGGCTGAACTGGACTTTGGTGAAGGGATAATTTGTCACGGTGATGATGCAGATAATGTAAGTGATACATTTCTGACAACAGTGGGAGTGTATAACGTAATGGTTCAAGGTGGAGGTGTAGATAACATAATATCGGTTCGTGACATCACTAGGCTGCAAGAAAGATCAGAGGTAGTAAGGACACTGAGACAAAAGGTGAGAAGGAAGCAGTTGATAACGAAAGGAGATGTGCTTCTTAAAGAATTTTATCGGTATCGAGACGACTTTCGAATGAACGGGTCCATTTTGGTGAAGAGGATGGGAACAAAGTATTTTAGCGCAGTCATTGGGTTCCAACAGTTGGTTAGTGTGTGTGTTGTAACACATAGGAATATGGCGCACGTTGGAAGGGACAAGTTGATGGAATTGGTGTCCAAATATGTGTGGCACCCGAGAATGTCATCAGTGGTGCAAGAGGTTTGTAGAACGTGCCCAAAGTGTCAGTTAAATAAAATCGACCATCAAGTAGTATTCCCACCTATGTGGAAGATAGAGGTCAGGAACCCGTTTGAGTTAGTAGCAGTGGATGTGATGGCGATGCCAAAAACAAGAAGAGGTAACGTGGCTTGCTTGGTCGCAGTGGACCATTGTAGTAAGTGGGCGGCGGTGAAACCGTTGAAGGATAAGTCGGCAGGAAGTGTGGCCGACGCTTTCGAATTCCAGATGTTACCAGCGTTTGTGCGGCCACCTTATAAAGTGTTAACGGATAACGGGGTGGAGTTTAGAAGTGGTAGGTTTGAGAAAATGCTTCAGGAGTATGGAATAGAACACATCTACAGCAGCCCGTATAAGCCAGCGAGTAACGGGGCTGTGGAGAGCGTGCAAATAGGACCTTTGCTGAATTCCTGAGAAGTATCATGGAGAAAAACATTGATTGGGACAGTTGTCTGCCAAGAGCGGTGCTTGTGTATAACAATACAAAGCATGCAGAGCTTGGAGTGTCCCCAGTGGAAAAATTGATGGTGGAGAAGCATGAGAAGGGTAAAGTGGTACCGATTCCGAGAGATCAGCAGGAGAAGTGGCGTGAAGGACACCCAAATTGGTTACCGTACGCGGTAGGGGTGAGAGTGAAAAGAAAAATTGTTACAGTGGATAGGAGTCTGAACAGAAAACTGAGCGAGAAGTATGAGGGTCCGTTTACAATAACTAAGGTTATTTCAGGAGGTATGTCGTATGACATTAAGGGTAAAACTAAGACTGCAAGAGCACATTACTCTCATTTGAAGGTTTGGGCGGATCCCCCAGAGTATTTGAGACAATACTTCAAGTGTGAAGAGGTGGATTGGGATCCGAAAGAACATCAGTTAGAGGTGGAAGAAGTGGAAGAGGTACCAGAAATGACAATGGAGTGTGTACCACGGTACAGGCGAACATCACCAGAGTTAGAACTTCCAAAGAAGCAAGGGTCGAAAATTAAAGAAGCTTGGCGTTTGTTAAAACAGATGGCAATGAAAGAAGGTGGCAAAAAGAGTGTATCAGTACAAACGGAGGAACTTGTGGGTGAGACTAAAGGAACCCAAACGGAGGATTACGGTACGGTGCTTTCACCCATCGATGCTAGTGAGTATCGCGACTGGTTCGATGAAGAGGAGGTGGATGGTGGTATGGAAAGTGACTATGATATTAGCAAATTTGTAAAATCACTAAGGTTTCCGGAAAATAGCTACTCGTTGGGAGTCCATATTAGTGACGAAAGTGGTGACGAAGTGGACTTCATTATGGGACTCTAATAAAGGTCAAGAAGTGGACTCGGTCATACAACAAGAAGTAGAGGAACCAGTGGTGGAGCAGATAGAAGGTGTAGAAGAGGTCAACATCATGGTGACCAGTCCGGATGGTTCCGAATATAGACCACGGTCTATATATGATGAGCTATTGGAAGTGGGTGAGGTACCTGATGCAATGATGATAGGTACTGGACGTGAGGAACAAGAAAAGAGTTTATCGGATTCAGATGTATATACGGTACCAATGACCAGGTCGAGAGGACCTGTGCCAGAACAGCCGAATGTGATGAGGAGGGTCATTGAATATGAAAAGAGAACGGAGGCACGGAGAAGGGCATCAACTGGACAAATGAAGTGAGGTACAGTGTTCATGGGAGTTGTATGGTAGGTTGGTTCGTATGCCAGATTGATTCTTAAACCAACTAAATCCGCAAATGCAAATTCAAATACGAAGGATTTCGTGAGCGAAAAAAGATATTTATTCTTGGATGGTTTTGTGAGCAACAAGTCTTCAAAGGAAGTTCAAGTAGTTCTTAAATTGGATTTTGTCATAAAAGTTGTCATCGTTAAAGGAATTGTTAACAAAAAGTGTATGGTTAACAAAGAAAGTGTTATTGTTGCTGCGAAGAGGTTTCAGTGGTAACCATCTTAGAAGTTTCGTGTCCCGTGAAAATCGGGTAAGTTAAGTTGAATTGCGTATATTTAAAATTATAACTTGTGTATAGTAAATTTCTATGATAGTAAAAGATTTGATACTTTAAAAGTTTAAAGAATGTAGATATCAGTGAAATTCAATTGTATTTTTCATCAGAATTTGTGGAAAGTTAGCATCGAAAATATAGAGTTGGATTTAAATATTAAAGTGTGTTAATTTGGATTATAGGAAATAATGTAGGTTTCGATAACGCATTTGAGAGCAATAAAAGAGGTTTAGAGTTGAAATTTAATACGGAGAATTTTTATAGGAAATGTAAGTTAGGTTGCGTTAGGTTCAGAAAGTGAAATATTTAGGTGAGTAAAGTTGAGCAGGTACAATATTTGTATTATGGATATTAAAGTTAGGTTGCGTTAAGTTCAGAAAGTGAAATATTTAGGTGTGAGTAAAGTTAATTTGAGTAGGTACAGTATGTGTATTATGAATATAAGTTAGGTTGCGTTAACGCAATCTGCTAGTAAAATATGGTGTCTTTATAAACGTAATATTAGTTGTAAAATAGGTTGATATGATTTTTGGGGTATTTTGGGTAAAGTAAACTGATATAATATTTGGGTCAGTTGAGTTAGGTTATGTACGCAAACATTTTAGACGATAAAAATAACTGTGTTGGATTCTTTAATGAAAATATAGTTTTGAGGGTTTCGGACGTGCAATTTATTGATAAACAGGTGATAAGAAATTAGAATCAAGGTTGCGTAATGATGAAGCATAAAATGGTTGCTGAAATTAGGTATTAAAGTTTGGAAAGACGTAGGTGAGAAGCAAGGTGTATATTATTATTATTATTATTATTATTAATTATTATTATTATTATTATTATTATTATTATTATTATTATTATTATTATTATTATTATTATTATTATTATTATTATTATTATTATTATTATTATTATTATTATTATTATTATTATTTTTGTTTTACTTGTATATTTGCTAGTATGATAGAGTGTGTGAATGTCGCAGTAAAAGTGTGTAAATATATATTAGGGTAGGGTTTTAATTTAATTTATTATTCATTTTATTATTATTATTATTATTTATTTTATTTATTATTATTATTATTATTATTATTATTTATTATTATTATTATTATTATTATTATTATTATGATTATTATTATTATTATGATTATGATTATGATTATGATTATGATTATGATTATGATTATGATTATGATCATTATGATTATGATTATGATCATTATGATTATGATTATGATCATTATGATTATGATTATGATTATTATTATTATTATTATTATTATTATTATTATTATTATTATTATTATTATTA
>JABUQX010099180.1:22500-25000 GCA_015478945.1 Trachelipus rathkii
ATATTATATATATATATTATTATATATATATATTGTTGTTATATTATTATTATTATTATTATATTATTATTATTATATTATATTATTATTATTATTATTATTATATATATATATATGATATATACGTATATATATATATTATTATTATTATTATTATTATTATTATTATTATTATTATTATTATATATTATTACATATATTATTATTATTATATTATTATTATATATTATTATATATTATTATTATTATTAAAATATGTATATATATATTAGACAGTATCAAAATACGCATTCGTTTGTACTCTATTATAATTATATTATTATTATATCTTATTATTACATTATTATTAGTAGTATCACAGATAATATATATATATATTTATACAAAGTATATGTATATGTATATGTATATGTATATGTATATAGAGAGAGAGAGAGAGATATAATATATATATATATATATATATATATATATATATATATATATATATATATATATATATATATATTTCTTTCTTTCTCTTTCTTTCTTCACCTTCCTCTTTGCCCCAAGATTGGGGGTAAGGTGCTGTACAAGCATCGGAAAAGAAAAGCAGTAGGAGAACATGACAAACGTCGAAAAGAAAGCCCAGCCTTACCGCCCCCTCTGTACCATTAATTAGTGAGAGCTCGTCACAGACAGAAAATCCACCCTAGAGCATCATGGGACCGCGACGGACCCTCACTATGGTAAATCGTCAATGTAAGGGTTCATCCCCTGGCCCAGGTGGGCCACAACCATGCCCCCATACAAAACCCCGCCATTCTCCTATCATGCACCTTTATTCTCGCCTCTGCCAAACTCACATTCCTTTCTAGACATTCGTTTACTGACTCAATCCACTTTTTCTTCAGCCGGTCGATTCCCAACACACTCACCACTATACATACGCTTAACCAACCGACTATCATTCATCCTTTCCACATGACCAAACCATCTCAACATATTTTCATTTATTCTCTCATTTACCCCTTTCTTCACACCACACAACTCTCTAATACGTTCATTCCTCACTTTATCAATTCTTCTCACACCTAGCACACCCCTAAGATTGTCCATCTGAACACATTGAACTTTAGATCTATACTTCTTATTCCAGACCATAGTCTCACTACCATACAATAACACAGGTAACAACATACCCTCATGTAAGACCCTAGCGCACTCAAGACTTAGTCCCTTTACATCTACCAACGATTTAATTGCACCAGCCACCTTCCTGCCATTCACAACTTTCCTACTACACTCTGCATCGTCCGTTCCCTTCTCATCCAACATATACCCTAAATATTTAAACTCAGACACTTGTTCCAGCTGCTCACCATCTAACATAACTTCACACTGAGGAGAGTGTCCTCACTCACAACCATAACCTTACTCTTATCCACGTTTACTTTCAAGCCCCTCCTTTTACACACCCTGCCAAATCTCTCTACCAATCCTCTCAAACTCTCTTCAGATTCGCCACACAAAACCAAATCATCCGCATATAATAGGTAGGGCATCCTCCACTCATTTCCATTCTCCATCATTCTAACACCATTTCCTGCCACCCCCACCTCTAATTCTTTCATAACCCCATCCATATACAAATTGAATAACCAAGGAGACATAACACAACCCTGTCTTACTCCGCTATTAATCCTAAACCAATCACCATTGACACCATTTATTCTTACACACGCTTCACTATCGTTATACATACTTTTGATTCCATTCAGAAGCCTACCACCAACACCATATATCACTAACACCTGCTATAAAGCTTCCCTATTAACTCTATCATACGCCTGTTGCAAATCCATAAAACCTAAATACAATTTATTCTTCTCCCTCATTTTCTCAATCATTTGTTTCAATGTAAAGATTTGATCCACACATCCTCTACCACTCCTAAACGCACCTTGTTCTTCACCAATCAGTCCCTCAGTCACTCGACGCACTCTTTCGACCAAAATACCAGCATATACCTTCCCTACAACACTCAATAAACTTATTCCCCTATAATTTCTACAGTTCCCCTTTTCTCCCTTACCCTTATACAAGGGTACTATTACCGCTCTCCTCCAATCCCTTGGAACTATACCCTCCATAAACGCTTTATTACACAACTTCCAAATCCAATCAATCACCATCTCGCCTCCGTTCTTGATCATTTCACTAGTAATTTCATCTATACCTGCAGATTTACCATTCTTCAACTTTCTCACCCTACCCATTACCTCCTTACTAATAACCTCATCCCCAAAATACCTATTCCTTCTTGCACCATCAAAACCGCACACATTCACTAACACCTCATCATTACTGTTAATATTGTGCAGATTTTCGAAGTGTTCTTTCCATACTCCCCTCACATCCATTTCATCAGTTACAAAAGCACCATCCCTATTCATTATTCTAAGCAGATTCCCCTTATTCTCATTCTTAACCTTTCGCGCTTCCTTCCAGAAGAGCTTCC